>JAVDPK010002619.1:260119-274278 GCA_034780415.1 Cichlasoma orientale
CTGGAAACCGGAGCACGTATATTGTCAGTCAACAGACAACCCCCCCCCCCCCCCCTCCACAACGGGAGTAACACGATGTCGTGCCTATCACTTTGACGCTTCCACTCGGCACAAGCACTGCTCCAACTGCCCTCGCAAAATCCCTCACCCATTGGTTCAGCTCCGCCTCTTTGTACAGTATGTATTGGTGACTTCAATTAGAGATGAAAAACACCCACTGCTGGAAATAAGGATAAGAGCTACAGCTGAGGAGAGAGAAACAGAACGGCCCCATGCACACAGAAAAACAACACAGCTGTAACACCCCCACCCACAAGAATAAACACCACATTGTGGCAGGTTCTCATCAAGTGTCTATGCTCTAGAGAGGGCATCAGCAATAACACTGTCACTACCCTTTTTATATTTTAGGTCAAGGTTGTAGTTCTGGGTAATCAGTGCCCATCTCATCAGACATTGATTACTGTTATACATGCGTGATAGGAATACAAGGGGATTATGGTCAGTATTACACCACTACAGGTTGCGGGGTGATCCTACGTACACCTCAGAGTGCTGTAGCGCAGGTAGCAGGGCTAAGGTTTCTTTTTCAATGGTGGAATACCTGGTTTGGTGTTTATTGAATTTCCAGGAGAAAAAACAGATAGGATGGCTGACTCCTCAGGCATCATCCTGCAAGAGCACTGCCCCAGCTCCCAGGTCATTAGCATCCACCTCATTCTTGAAAGGTTTGGAGAAGTCTGGAGTGGCAAGGACAGCAGAGCTGGTGAGAAGAGCTTTAATCCACTCAAAAGCCCCCTGGCAGTCATCATTCCATAGGGATGGATGTTTAGGGCTGCACAGGTTGGTGAGAGGAGCAACAATCTGTGAAAAGTTTGTGCAGAAGCATCTGTACTAGCCAGCCATGTCCAGGAACCTATGCAGCTCACGCCTAGTGCTGGGCGCTGGGAAGGCGAGAATAGCAGAAACTTTGGCACAAAAATAGAAACATAGACGGACATGACCGCACCCAACTTCCTTACCCAAACTCACATTTTGCCAGATTGAATGTCAGACAAGCAGTGGCGAGGCGATTGAAAACCACCTCCAGATTGGTGATGTGGAAGAACCACATCATCCAAATACACGTTACAGTTAGTGACACTAGACAACAAATGCCATGACCGTGTACTGCAGAACGTGATCGGAAGTCACAAAAGCCGAGATGTCGGATGCTTTCTGTGTGGGACCTGCTAGTAGCCCTTGAGAAGATCAAGTTTGCTAATGTAGCTAATGGCCCAACACAGTCTACCATCACATGTTCAAATGGTTCCCCAAGAACTGGGATGGGGTGGAGTCGGGCAGGAGGAACCACCTGGTTTGGTTTGCCTGTAATCTGGCAAACGTTACAGGTTCTACAGAAGTGCACAACATCAGCTTTTAAACCTTGCCAGAGGAAATGATGCAGCTGTGCTTCAGGACTCCATCCTCCAACAGGTACGAATGCGAATAGTTTTTCCCACCATTCAGGTCGATCACAGATGAAAAACATTTGGCCAGACTGGGGTCGGACTTCTGGGTGCTAGAATTAACACTGTCACTCTCACCATCCCCGTCACTCGAGCCCGCCACCCCCCAGCAATCGCTGATGCCAGCCATGAATTTGCCAAATCAGCATTCTCCGCCTTTATGCGTGACTGAGCTCGAGTCTGGACAACTCATCCAGCCCTGACACTGGCGTATCTATAACCTCATTCAGGAGGGAGCCTCATTCAGGGGGAGGATATCGGACAAAATGAGGGATTGGGACCCACCAGTATCTCTCAGGATCTCTCTCTGGGTCATCCGCTGCATTCCCCGTTAGCGACACCGTTCTATCAAAGATGAATGGTTTAAAACACGACTCTGGCCCTTCTTTCTGAGATTTGTCCAGATCCTGGGGTGGAAGAGTTTTGATTAAAGCCACTCCCTTTGGTCGTTGAGCAGCTACCCCTCCCTGCTTATGCTTTAGAGCCAGAAACTCAGCCACCACATGTCTGAGCTTGT
Organism: Cichlasoma orientale; assembly: GCA_034780415.1. Taxonomy (NCBI): domain Eukaryota; kingdom Metazoa; phylum Chordata; class Actinopteri; order Cichliformes; family Cichlidae; genus Cichlasoma; species Cichlasoma orientale. The sequence continues at coordinate 262,145 of JAVDPK010002619.1, forward strand.
GACAGAAAAAACAGCTTTGCAGCCTGTGCACCAGTTACAGGTGGTGGCGCTTTAACGGTTTCACTACCTCAGTGGGTGTTACTGAGGTAAAACATCTTCAGAAAACTTAAAGAAGTCCAGCTGCCTTTTTTTAAGCTTTAAGACTACCGTGATTGAGAACCTACACAGACTTTTTTAGGGCTCATGTAAACCTCATTTACCTGAAAGTATCTTAACGTTTGACCAATAACACACAGGATGGATGAAAATCTTTCAAGGTGAAGCATGTTGTAGAAAACAGAATAGAGACGTTGAACCAATACTACGTAACGGAGATGCAGTGGATTAATAGCGTGTATCAGTAAGTACCTGAACACCTGTGAGTGCTGCATCACTACTCTGACAAATTAATGACTGCAATGCAGATCCATCCACCACCGCCCAGCACAGTTCATTTATCCAGAAAGAGAGGAGGCCATTTTGTAATGGCATCATTCATCAAAGACTGCAACCGGAAGGAGGGTTGCTCCCTCGTCTCTAGAGAACGAGATAATCGGACTGGAAAGAACGAGGCAGGAATGAAGTGCAAATGAGGCGAAGAAAAAAAAACTGTGCTAAACTTTTAAGTGGACGCAGACACCAATGTTACATGTTGCAAACAACCCCGTGAATTCCAGCAACTGTTCCAGCAAAAGTTTTTTTTCTTTCTCACAGTTTCTTTTAATGCTTTCTGTTGTCTTCAGGTCTGAGGTCACTTCAGGTTTCAGCATCTCAGAGTCCAGGACTTGTTTCAGAGTCACTGAAAACACTGCCTGTCTGCCCTTTTCAGCTTGTCTCCACAAAAAGGCTCCTCTCGCTCATCTGTTTGCATTTCGCAGCACGGCTCAGAGCCACATGGCCTGTTTGTATTCATCTGTATTAGTCTAAAATTCATTATAGCAAAGCATCAAGTGTTTTTCTGAAAAACCACATTTTTCATTTTATGACTTAGAACGTGTCTGAAAATGAGAGGAATTAGAAACAACTGTTGCTGCTTTATTTATTCATGATTTCTGTGAAACTCCTGAGTCAGAAAACATCTTTATAAAACCAAACTCTCACAGACTTTTTAACTCCTGAGTTTTACATTTGGATTTTTGCATTCTGATGAAGTCTGTGCGTGCGTAAATATGAAAGCTCTCTCTGGAGGTTGATCTTTCCCTGGAACAGCGTGTGACCTTTGCTCAGGAATCAGGGCTCGGGCTGATGTTAGATAGTTGAGCTGGAGCTATGAGATGTGATAGGACAGATGAAAACAGACTGCAGTCTGATTTCCCCTCTGTGCTCTGCTGGTGAATTTCAGCAGCAGAAAACGAAATAAAAAGCAAGTGGTTGCTTTAGATACAAACTGACAAAATTCAACATGCACCAGCAGAGTAAAGGTCACTGAGAGCCGGGTTGAGTTACTACTTTATATATTTTTCTGAACAAGTTTCTGAACAAACTAGTTTGCTTCATTTCTATACTTTAAGGGAAACAGAAAGGATATCCAAATGTCATTATTCACAATTTGCTTGAGAAAGCACTACGACCCTCAATTATTTGCACACTAACTGCTGCAGATTTTATTTCAAAAGGTTAAAATGGGCATTTTTTACTCTCATCAACAGTAAACTGAAAGAGTCTTTGTGTGTTTTTTACATTTATTAGGAATCAAAATGCAGTACTTTCTAGGAGCTCCATTAGAAGCACAAGCAGCTGTGAGTCTTCTTGGGTCGGTCTCTACAAGCATCGCACACCTGGATTTATACACTTTATACCCTTCCTCCTCTCATATCCTCTCAAGCTCTACACGGGAAACGTCTGTGAACTGCCATCTTCAGGTCTCTCCATATCTGATGATTAAATCATGGCTTTGGGTCAATCAAGGAGTCGATGTGTCTTGAAGCTTCTTTAGAATTGTTGGGGCTCTGTGCTTTGGGTTACTGTGGTGCTGAAAGGTGTCTCTGCGCTCTGGTTTTCTTTAAGGACCTCTGCATTTGGCTGCGTTCGTCGTTCCTCAGTTCTAACTATGTTGCTGAGAAGCATTCCCATAACATTGATTGTTAATGGTCTCAAGGTCCTTGAAAATCCAAAAATGTTGTCGTGCTTTTTCCTTTTTCCTCGTGGCTTTGGTCCTGTTAGCCAGTAAATTATTACACAAAACTACATCTTCTTATAATAGCTTCTAATAAATATCTTATTTTTAAATAAAGTTCTAAAATAAAGTTTTACATTATTTTCTGAGTGTACCTGCCTCCCTGCTGTTTCTGTTTCCATGTCAAAGGAAAGAGAAAAGGTGAGTCCGCACACCAGTGAAAGCTCCTGAAAATTTTTAATACAAAACCAAAATATGTGCAACATAATATGTGTGACATATGTGCCACAGCCGCCCTTTTCTCAGCTGTAGCCCCAAACGTCACACATATTATGGTTTTGTATTAAAAATTATTCAGGAGCTTTCGCTGGTGTGCGGACGCTACTTTTCTTTGTACTTGTTTGTTTGCCCGGCACCCAGTTTTTTACATTTTTGGACTGTGCGTGTCTTTATCTCCATGTTTCCATGTCACCCTGTGTTTTTGTGACCCCCTGATTACCTAGTGTGTGTGTATATATTGTCTGCTTCCTCCTGTTCTTTGTCACGTTGTTGGCACCCACCCTGCTGTGTGTGGATCTCCTGATTTCTGCGTAATCCTTTTGCGTTGTAGTTCTCAGTGTAGTTGGCTCCTGATCTGCTGAGTATTTAAATAAGATGTTTCCCTGCAAATAAAGCTGAGTGTCAAGTCAAGTCCTGCTTCCCGATATCTGCTTTTGGGTTCTTTTCTGTCTGCCACGCAGCGTACATATGACACCATTAGCCGTCGCTAGCTGACAAATTAGACTGCAACTGCTGGCCTAGCAAAGTAAAATGGGACAGGTCGAAATCTTTGCCGGGAATTCATTGTATGACTGGAATCAACACACTGCTGGTCTGTGTATTCACTAATCCATCAACTTGCAATTTACAGTCTCTGCAGACTTAAATAATTTGAAGGAATTTAATAAACTGTAGATTATTTATTTTAGGCCAATAAAGCCTATCCTAATAGAAGACACAGTTGTAGCCCTAACACTGGATAATGTTTCAGATATAGATGTTGATGTAAATAAGCTACAACATTGATGCTTCATATACATTCTCACCAGTTGGCCACAACATTTAAATGAGTGACGTCCTCAGTCGGTTAGTGAAGTTCTGTTGTAAAGCTTTGAGCTTTCACTGCGACATAACGAGGGACGTGAGGGATAGTGCGCGCTCACAGGCTACTAGTTTGTTGATCACATGGCAAAGCACACACTGTCCTGCTTGGCAATAGCAGGGACCTTTATTTAAAAAATGAACTTCATGTTGTATTTAGTATGAATGAGTTTATAATTTCAGTATGAATGTTTACTGATATCCCCGAGTGATGGACCTGAGAAGGAATACAATCAACTGGATGTCTGTTTGCAACAGCTCCTTGATCCTTGGCCCTCCTGGTTATGAGAAATAATTCAGGTTTATGGCACTTTCACATCGGCGTCACTTTTCAGACCCAGATTCAATGTTCATATTGATATTCATATGCACATCCCACAAGACAAAGAGCCCAATTCTCTAACCCACCCTCCACATTCCCCAGATTGCAATTAAGTCAAGCACCCACTAGGATTCACTGGCACAAAAAACAAGGTTTAATGCTTATTCACTGAAAGTATTGTTTTGGAAACATCTTGTAGATGTGATCATTTTGAATAGTTTGCCCTAAGTGTGATTATCTTGACTGCTTAAGTAAGAAAAATCGGAATGAGAAAGTATTTTAAGTTCTTTTCAACTAAAGCTCTCCTTCTGAAGGCAAAAGAGTAGGAGAGACTGGAAAAATCACCAGGAGAGCCTGTGCATCCCTGCAGAGCCGACAGTCCCTCCAGCTGTTGTCATAGTTTCCAGATGGCAAAGGCAGAACGAGAAAGAGGAAACATCTGGTGATGAAACGCAATTCTACTCTGACTTTCCGAACTTCATATTCAAGAAGAGACTCGGGGGACGGCAGTTACATGTTTGTCTCACAAACTAGAAGTACGGGGCTAAGAAGTGATCTGTACTCTTAGAAGGGTCTGCATCCTCTGCACAATCTGTGGAACAACAATCGCTCACAGGACTGTTAGTTCATTTTTTATACTCCTGCAAAAACAAAGAAGAATCTGAAACTGCTGAACAGGAAATAAATGCGGAGATAGAAAAGAGAGTAATGAAAAATTGCAGATGTTTGTGCTAATAGAGTCTGAAAAAGCATGCTGGAATGTGCCTGAAACAATTCAACACTATGGATACAATCTATAGTAAAACTGATGTTCTGACATGCCTCAAAGATTGCCTGTAATAATAATATTACCTTAGTGAATATAAAACTGAGACCTATTCTGAAAAAAGAAATTAAGTTAAAACCTGTATCTTTTTGAGGCAAATGTTTTTATGACTGTGCTGTTGTGTATAATCCTCCAAGATTTAACAAAGACTTTGTTAAATTTTGTCGCTGGAATTGCACGGAAATATGACCATTTCTTAATTGCTGGTGATTTTAATATACATGTATGTTGTGAGTCTAGACCTCTGGTCAGAGAGTTTTTGAATCTTTTGGATTCATTTAACTTAATTCAGTCTGTCGCTGGTCCCACACATGGAAAAGGACACACATTGAACCTTGTGTTGTCTTATTGCCTATGTCACGTGAAATTATAATAATTCCTGTATTTCAGACCACTTCCCTGTGTTGTTTACTGTCCCTCCTACACGCTGGCAACACACACTTAACCCTTCAACTGCCTCCAGGTTTTCTGCTGCTTTTAAGGACGCTAATTTACATGGCCTGGATCACCACCAATACGGTGTCGAGGAGTTATCCACTATGTTTGACTGCACTTGTCAGGAGATTCTTGATTGCATTGCTCCTCTGAGAGAGAAGCATGTTTTGAACCTTGGCAGAATGAGAATATTTGTGCTCTCAGACGTAACTGCAGACAGCACGGAGAAAATGGAAAAAGGACAAACTCCAAGTCTCGTATGAAATTCTTCGGGACACATTGTTTATTTATCAGAGTGCTTTAAAACAGGCAACATTTGAGTTTTTATCCAACCGCAATGCTATTATTAGCCATAGGCCACAAGATTTTTTTTAGGGTTTTTAATTCTCTTATTAACCCTCTGACCACACAGATCGAGTGCCATCATCTAATATGTTGTGTGAAAACTTTCTAAGTTTTTACAGATACAATTTCTGACTTGTATTCAGCACCTGCTGCTGTTGACCTCTTAATATCCAGAGACTGCTGTTTTTGATGAGTTTGAGTCAATTACGTTCCCTTATTTATCAGACGTAGTCAAGCAGCTACGTCCTGGAAATTGTTCTCTTGGCAGTGTTCCTGCTCCTTTATTTAATGATGTTTTTAGCACTATTGGATCTAGTATTTTAACTCTGGTCAACACTTCTCACAGTCTCACTTTTTAGCTGAGTTTGACATTTATGAAAAATTTCAGCCTGGTTTTAAGTCTCGCCATATTACTGAAACCTTTTAAGAGTTCTTAATGATCTTCCCCTAGCTGTCGAGTCAGGAAACCCTGCTATGTTGGAGCTTTTGGATTTAACAGCAGTTTCTCTGTAAAAAATGGGTGAATTCCTGCGGTGTACCTCAAGGATTTATTTTGGGCCCGTTACTGTTTTCTTTGTATATTTTACCCCTGAGGTCAATTCAATCTGTGAAAAGCACAGGTTGCAGTGGTGGAGCTGCCAATGCCATGGTGCCGGGCAGTGCAAATCCAAAACTAGTGAAAAAACAGTCAGAAATGAGTGGTCTCCACCTGTAAAACCATTCCTCTTTTGGGGGTTGCCCCTCTATTGCACCTGTTATTAACACCAAAGCAGCTGAAACTGATTAGCAACCCCCTCTTCTCCTTAACTCACCAGATCAATAGCCCAGAGGTTTAACTGGCTTGATGCTACACTCTAATTAAAAAGTGTTCCTTTAATTTTTTTGAGCAGTGTATTTGAGCCTGTATACATTTGACCCTGTGTGGATTTGGAAAATCCAAAATAAATTCAACCTTGTGCACCCAATTCTTGTTTTCTAAAGTCACAATCATTCCACCCTGACAAAAGAAATAATTAAAAGCCCGAAATCCCAGAAAGTTGATCCTGTTCATCTGGATGTAACATTATCAGTGGAAGAAACATTCCCTCACTCATCCAAGTGACTCCTTCAGTCTCAGCTGTCGGCAGGTTTCCCCAACCTTAACAACAGCCCATGAAGTCATTTTCATGATCATTAATATGCAAATTGTCATGACCATTGATCGATGGCCATGAGTCTCTGTGGCTTTGAATATGGTTTAGAATAGTATAGTTTCCACAGTTAAGTGCCAAGAGGATTGCTGTGAAATAATACATTGAGGAAACCAAACAACCACTGGGTAAGCAGATGGCACAACACAGAAGAGCTACCTCGTCAGGCCAGGACGCGACTACTTGCTACTCTTTCAATGACGAGGACGTGCAGATCCTGGACTGAGAGGAATGCTGGTTTGAGCAAGGAGCAGTGTTGTAGTCGAGACCACCTAACCCGAGACCGAGACAAGACCAAGACCAAATGAGGTCGAGTCCATGACAAGACCAAGACCATCAAAAAACGGTCTCGAGACCGGTCTCTGGACCAAGACCGGTCTCGAGTACTACAACACTGGCAAGGAGTTATGTTCATAGTATATTTCCTTGAACATGACTAAAATAAACTAGAAAGATGAGAGAAAACAGGTTTTTTTTGGTGAATTTTTCACAGCCACAAAGGCATCGAATGAAACATTTCTACCTATTTTACAGTTTGCTATTTAGACTCAAATCTTTAAACTCATTTATTTTGCATTATTCATTGTATTCACCAATCAGCTGCAGCCCTCAGAAGACAGCAAGCATCTTACCATCCACACAGGCCGGTCTGGCTCGTGTCGTCCCAGCTATCTGTCCCTTCCTGCAGGCGCAGCGAGCTGTCTGCCGGGCAATGGTCCTCCTGGGCTGGCTGCTGTCACGGTCCAGAGTAACAATCTCACAGGTCCCTGCTACCAGCTGGCCTGAAGGAGACGAACAGGGAACATCACCAACTTCATTTTAATCAGTTTTATTTCGATGACAATGTTTTATTTTCTATTTAATATGAAGACAATTTTACATTTACTCTTTACATCTTTAATGATATGCCAGTTTATTTTCACTGAATGAAGTTACTGTCCAAATACACTCACTGGTCACTTTATTAGGTATACCTTTTCATCTGCTCATTAATGCAAATATTTAATCACTTGGCAGCAACTAAAAACATTTAGGCATTTAGACATTATCAGGAAAACCTACTGAAGTTCAAACCAAGCATGGGAATGGGAATTTAAGTGACTTTGAATGTGCCATGGTTGCTGGCACCAGACAGGTTGGTCTGAATATTTCAGAAAGTGCTCATCTGCTGGGATTTTCTCACACAGGGTTTACACAGAATGGTCTGACAAAGAGAAAATATCCAGTGAGCAGCAGTTCTCTGTGCAAAAAAATGTCTCGTTGAGGCCAGAGGACAGAAAAGAATGGCCAGACTGCTTTGAGCTGATAGGAAGGCAACAGTGACTCAAATAATCGTTCATTAGAACCAAAGTACATAGAAGAGCATGTCTGAACACACCACACTTCAAACCTTTAAGCACATGGGCTACAGAAGGAGAAGACCACAAGTGCCAGTACTGTCAGCTAAGAGCGTCTGTTGAGTATTGCTGCTGACCGTGTTCATGCCTTTATGACCATGATGCACCATGAGAGAAAGGGTCGGGCTCTGGCAATTGTAATGTTTTTGATGTGCGCTTCAAATGTAAGTTCCGAGTCAAATAATAACCCAAGGTTTTTTAACCTGCTCACGTGGGTTTAGTGCAAGAGTCTGAAGTTTGCTACAAAGTTTCTCTCTCTGAGCTTCTGCGCCGATGATCAAAAATGGCCTCCACAAGATCTCAGTCCAAGAGAGCATCTCTGGGATGTGGTGGAACGGGAGATTGGATGTGCAGCCGACAAACCTGCACCTTGTTGTATCTATGCCACAAAGAAGGCAGTTCTGAAGGCAAAAGAGGGGCCCAACCTGGGAGCACGTGTACCTAACAAAGTGACCAGTAACTGTATTATTACCTTACATTATATGAGAAATGAGCTTTCAAGCACCTGCATTAACATCAAGACCTTGAAGAAAATTCTCAGGAACTATACGATCTCAAAGAGAACACCTGAAAGCCATTCATATATGCAGATGAATAATTAATCCTCATAATAAAAATATACTTCCTTTATTGTGATAACATGGTCCGTTTGTTATGGACATCTATTTTTTCTCAAGAAAGGAGAAAACAGGAGTTTGAATCACAGGAGAAGATTAAAGCCTGGGGAGTTGGGGAGGCTCACTATATTTGCTTTCTGTGGTGACAGCTGCAGCCCCCCCTGCATGCTGATGAACTGTCATCAATAGGGCTATGGATGGACCATCCCCTCTCCAGAGAGGTCCTGACTCACAACAGCCAGGAGCTCAGAGAAGAGGAAACACAAGGCTCAGTTGAGAGAGGGGTCAGTGTGGTCAGAGTATGAAAAACAAAAACAGAAAAGCAGCAGCACCCACAACAACAACAATAACAATGGCAGAAGCTCATTAAGGATAAGGCATTGTCAAAAGTGCACATACTCCACAGGTTCAGCAGCATTACTCGATGGGCAGTTGGTCTTTTCTGTCAACAGATATTCCAGGAAAACAGAGAAATTCTTCCAGCAGCAGAAAAGAGAGAAAGAGGGGAGGAGACGTTTTTCCTTCTCTGTGAGGTTTTAACAGTTGGGGTAGAGTAGTGGATCAGATTTTCATACAACACAGCAACTTTTGAAGGACCTTCTGCAATGTTATAATTGATTCATGCGTGCTAACCCCAGTATATTTTTTACCTTTTGTTTTTGGTTCTTTTTTGCGTGTTTTTCTGTGAATCTATACAATCATTATGCTCATCACATACACCTGTTTTATCAAAAAGGAACCAAAACATAATCATAAATACTATCAATTTTACCTAGTGCTTCCAAATATTAAATTAATTTCTGCTGCGTTTGAAGCAGTTGATCATAATGTCCAGACTGACAGACTTAGAATGTGGGTGAGCATCTCTGGGGCAGCACTGGAATGGTTCTCTGTCCATCGCTCTCACAGGAGAGGTTTTCCTCCTCTTCTGTTATCCTGTGGTGTACCCCAAGGTTCAGTCTTGGGACTTATCTTGTTTGCTTTAGATATGCTTCCACTTTTAAAACATTTCATACAGTTGTTATGCAGATGATATTCAGCTGTATATGTCATTCAAACCCTAGAATGCACAAATCACCTTCAGTTCTCCCAGCAGATCAAATGTAACTGGGTGTTACATTTGATCAGGTGTTCAGTTTAATAACCATGTTAGTTTTCTTGTAATCCTGTTTTTATCATCTGTGGAATATTGACCATTTTAAATACGTTGTCTCAATCTGACGTGGAAATAATGATACATGCTTTCATTTCATCACAGCTCAATTATTGTAACTGATGATTTCCTGAGGCAAAGGGATCTAAAAGGTCCTCTTTATACTGGCCCTCCCATAAAGTTTAGGGATCAGTTCAAGATTTTGGTGACCCCTTTTCTCTAAACAGTCTATGGTTTTAATGCAGTTTTTTTAGAGTATGAATAACTCTATAGCATTTTCACAGCTTCTCCCATAGGCCACTCTGTCCTTCAGTTGCTTTTGTATTCAGTCTGTCACGTCTGTAGTTGGGGCTGTTTAAAATGCTGGCTGTCGGGGTGAAAAGTCTGTCAGACTGAAACATGAGCTCACAATGAGTCTCAGAAGCATTTGGGAGCTCAGAGGTTTTGAAGCAGCGAGCAGCGTTTGCTGTCAGCAAAGCCTTTATGAAACATGAATAAAGACGCAGTGCTGTTGTTTCTATCAGCTCAGAGTCATTGCTGCTGTCTGTCAGGTGAGTAATCGCTCAGGAGGATTAATGTCTTTGTGACAAGGCATACCTTCTCCTCTTCAAAACACACCGGCTCCTTCACATCCAGGAAAATGGCATAATCAAAACAATATATGAAAACATAAAATAGGCTGTAAAAAATGTCAGTATGCAAACAAATTACCTCTCTGGTATAGAGGAGACCTGCTGTATTACTTCAGCTTTGCTTACACATTAAATCCTTGTACACCAGCCAGTGGCTCCAGAGGACCTTTGTTAGGTCTAAAAAACAAAACAGGATCTCTCCTCAACTTTTATCTGACAGGAGCTTAATGTGATTGTTTTATCACTAAATGTATGCTACACTACTAGAGTACAAACTAACACTAACACTGCACAGAGGTTTGTGTTGAGACTCTACAGTTTTGATGAAGTTCATAATTACACCTGACAGCCTGTATTAATACCATCCAGCTCTCTGTCCGATGTGTCCTCCCACTTCTGTTAGCCTCAGGACAGCATGGAAGCTGATAAACTCTGATCACTGTCTGAGAGCTGCTGTGATAGGCGTTATCACTGCTTCTTTATTTCTGCTTCTCTGTATGAAATCAGGTAGTCTGTAAGATATGTCAAATTACTGATTTGAGTTCCGAAGGGCCAAAGATCATCCAGGGGAGATGACAGATCAGCCTTCATCCCTCTGTGTACTGTCATACCTGACACAAAAATCAAAGGTCATAAAATGACAGCAAACCACAGAGGGGGGAATCTCTAATTTAGCTCTGCTTCCTAGAAATGACATTAATACAGTTAGCAAGCAAGAAACAATGCTGTCTACACTATGTATTTTTCACCTGTGGAAATGTTTCCATTAATGCAATTCAGTAGGTTTCCTGTTGTTGTCTTCATTAATGAGGTGTACTGTCAACACAAGCTAGGTTTTTGGCATACCAGAGAAAGCTCCAGGTTGACTGTAAGCCAATAATGTTGGTTCATGTGCTGACATAATGCCTGTGAAATAAAAGTAGTGCCATTTGCACAGTACCCCAGTGTCTGCCTGATCTCTGGCTGGCTGCGACACGTAAAGTGACAATATCTGGATGAAAGGGTAGCGTGCTAAGTTATCAACTAATGCTATAGCAAGCTTGGTTAGTAAAACCATTTCTGTGTAGTGCTACTTTATAATTCTACTGCTACTTATTTTAAAGCTTCAGTTACTTAGTATTTTGCTGATTTTTCTGAGTTTAAAACATAAGTCTACTACAATAATAGCACACCTTTCTGAATGGAGTTTGCATGTTCTGCTCCCGGTGCTCTTATTTCCTCCTCGGGTCCAAAGCCATACATGTTAGGATACATGGTGATGGCTGTAGGTATGGATGTGAGCATTAACGCTCATCTCTCTGGGTTCACCCTGTGATGAACTGGTGACCTCTCCAGGGTTTACCCCATCTATGACCGCTAGGACCGTCTCCAACCCTCCACGACCCTTTGACATTGACATTACTCCCCGTTGACCTTATGTCACATGACTATATGCCCAGCCCAGGGCTTGCTGGTGCTCCATGGTGGATAAATATTCTGCATGTAGACAATTTCTGTGCAATGACACAAGTGGAATGGTGGATAGGTACACTGGGCGCATATGATTAGTTGGTTACCCATTAGGACTTTTTTCTACTCAATCATGTATTTAAAGTGCTCTTTACAATATAAACTGTGTCCCAATTCAGGGGCTGCATTCTTAGAAGGCTGCAGTTGAAGGCTGATTATGTCACACCGAGGTGACAAAAGCCTGTTCCAGTTTGAAGGCTCCTTTGCTTCAGCCTGGCCTTCCACCTGCTACAGGCTGGACATCAACTAGCTTTAGACTGGCCTTCTACCTGGCACAGCCTGGACCTCTGTTGCCTCAGCCTGGCCTTCCACCTACCTGTCACCTGTCTGCTACACTCGCTGCCACACTTAGCCTGACACGCATTTCCTGATAAAAACTTTGCTGGCTTCCTCTACATCACATGTGTCAAACTCAAGGCCCGCGGGCCAAATCCGGCCCGCGATGTAATTTCATACGGCCCGCGAGATGATTT
>JAVDPK010002619.1:295585-308602 GCA_034780415.1 Cichlasoma orientale
ATGTTAAGGTGCCTGAGGGAGAACATTCAGGAAAAATAACCTGCACTGTGGTGCGTGCCAGCCTGTATGACACCCCCCCCCCCACACACACACACACACACACCATCACCACATACATTTTTATGTGCCCTTAACAGAAAAACATTAAAGGAGTTCATCTTTAATCCTGATAATAATAAGCTTTACCACCTAATTTGTTTAGAAAACTAAAAGGTAAAACTGGAATATAAAATAAAACAAATTATAACGAATGCTTAAATGTGACTCAGCATAAGTGTTTAATCAGTGTCTGCATTCTAAACTGTCTGTTTCACTGTATATTTAAAATGTTTGAGCTTATTAATGTTGCTGCTCTCTTGGAATCCCAGTACGGGCTACATTCAACAGAAGGACAGTGCTGTGTGCAAACTAGTCCTGACAACCACAGAATTCTCACAGGATAATTAATCCTTTAGGGAGGGAAGCACAACCTGTTTCATTTTTTTTACCCTCTTTAAACTAAAAGCTGTGCGGCTCTTCTTCGTCTTGGCTCTTGGAATTACCGCTATCTCCGCATCAAGTAGTGTTGGCATACACAAAAAGCCCTTCTCTACTAATGTATTAATGGATGTTATGGAAAGAACTACTCAGAAAAAGATATAAATTATCTAAAATGTTATCATGATATTTCCACAATCTATTGCCACAAGGTGCCAACAGCGGTAGCATTGCAGTGCAATAGCAGTGAGGCAGCATTATATACAGTGACACAGCAGAAGTCTCTGCTGCTAGACTTCAGTGCAGCATCCGATGCTGTTGACCATAATATTTTATTAGAACATGCTGTAGGTACTAAAGGTTCTGTGCTGCAGTGCTTTGAATCATATCTATCTAATAGACTCCAGTTTGTTTATGGAATTGGGGAATCTTCTTCGCACACTAACGCCGCTTTTCCACCAGTACCTACTCAGCTGGACTCGACTCAACTCGGCTCAGTTTTTAGGATTTTCTATTAGGTGCCAGTATCTGGTACCAGGTACTTTTATAGTACCTACTCACCGGGGTTCCAAGCGTGCTGAGTCGATCTGAAACTGTGACGTCAACAGAATGCATGGCACTGCTTGGCCAGGCAGTGATGTCACTGGACGAGTCACGAGAGTGACTCCTTCACAAGAATCAAATCTGTCGTTTTTGAAACCCAGCAACGACAGAATCCGGAGGAAGCTAGACGGAGCAACCATTTGTGTTTGTGTCACATGCAAATTGCGCCACTGGACTTTCTGACGTTATTGTACTCGACCATAAAAATCTTAGAATGGTGTCTAACCAGATACTCTGGATGGCATTACAGTACCTTGGCCTCCAGTAACACTGTGAGAAATCTTGGAGTCATTTTTGACCAGGGCATTTCCTTCGAAGCACATATTAAATAAATCTGTAGGACTGCTTTCTTGCATTTGTGCAATATCTTTCAATCATCTGTCTATACGCCACTCCACATTTAATCATTAGTTATTATTAATCTCTGGCTCTCTTCCACAACATGCCTTTTGTCCTGTCTCTCTCCCCTCAGCCCCAACGGGTGATGGCAGCCCCTCCCTGAGCCTGGTTCTGCCGGAGCTTTTTTTTCCTGTTTAAAGGGACTTTTTCCTTTTTCGCCAAGTGCTTGTTCATAGGGGGTCGTTTTGACTGTTGGGTTTTCTCTGTAATTATTGTCTATACCTTACAATATAATGTGTTTGGAGGGGACTATTTGTTATGATTTGATGATGTTATGATTATATAAGTAAAATTGAATTGAATTGAATGAGATTAGAAGGAATGTTCATGCCATTATAGCCTGGTTGCACTCCACAGTGTCTTTTTGCCTCAAGTCGTGAAACAAGTTTGTTGTTTCCACCTTCAGGAGCTTTCTTGCATATTTTGCAAAGCATTGTGCTTTGCTGGTGGTTGTTGAAGTAGCTCCCTTTTTACTTAACTTTATCCATACTTTATCCATACTGTACATACATTTTTATTTATTATCTATTACAGTCTCACCCATAGAATGCATACCATGTATGCTACAAATGTATATAGTGTTTTAATATCTGTGTATATAGTGTTCTGATGTGTGTATATGTACGTATATGTAAATGGGTATTGATATTGATATATATTTTATGTAGATAGCACTTTTTTTTTCTATTCTATTTTATTTCATCTGTTTTATTTTTTGAGCTGCTGAAACGCGCAAATTTCCCCGTTGTGGGATCATTAAAGTTCTATCTTATCTTATCTTATCTTATCTTAACTGTCGTTAGAGGCTGACGCAGCTCTCACTCTAAGACGTGTCTGGGCAGGTCTTTTGTGCTATATCATTAATATAATTATATGACACTTTTATATCACATAAAATGTATACTTTATATCATTGTGGACAATGTGATAAGACACAGCCCTGATATAAATATGATGGAACTCCTTTGAAACTGTAGAATAAGTCCAGATAACATCTTTATTAAGAGAATGAAACGTGTGCCAAGCTGGTATCCAAACAAAAGGTGGTTAGACTGTGTAGCCTGATATATCAGTGAAACAAAAAACACCTTGGTGTTGATGTGTCCAAACCTTTTAGTGGTACAATTAGTGACACGAGACAGATTATTCTGACTATCTAGACTACAATAGCTGAAGATTTGCTTAAAGTTCTTAGAGAACGCAGGATCATAGAAAAGGAACATCACAGATGAAGAATTTTCTAAGTTAAGCATATAAAGCACTAATCAGCACAGACCCATGTTGAGAAAAGGCAGCAGTCTCAGAGGATAAGCAGCAGCTTCTAAACTACTTCTCAGCAAGGTCATTATCGTTAACGAAAACGAACGAAATTATGAAAACTGAAATTGAAAAAAAAAAACATTTTCGTTTACTGAAATAAATTAAAAGGAAAAAACTATAACTAACTGAAAGTGAATTGTGTGTTTACAAAACAAACTAAAATGAACTGAAATTATTGTTTGTCCGTTTATTTAAAAGCCTTGTGGACTGATATGAAATCATTTTTTCCCCTCTAGCAGTTTTAGGTGGGAGCGCCATCCAGGACCTCAGTGTGTGTGTGTGTGTGTGTGTGTGTGTGTGTGTGTGTGTGTGTGTGTCTGCTCCCCACGCCATTCTGCGAAATAATGGCAGCAGTATTTCTTGCTTTCTTTCTTTGAGTACTATAGCAAGACAGACAGAAGTGAGTGTCGTCTTGTGGAACTCTTCTCAAGGGGAAAATCCCACCAACCTCAAAGTCCACCTGAGAAGCGCACAAGGTAGCTATGGAAACCGCAGTAACCTATGACGCAACCTAACGTGCAACTCTTGAGAAATGTACTGTAACTACACGTCGGCTCCACCATAGACATACATACATAGACTCCGCATTGCGCGGGTCGGCCTGTTGCTGTGATTTGCCAGAGCGTCCGCCATATTGGATGTGGCATATCTGCACCGTAAACTAATACAAGTAAATGGACTGAACTTCATAAATTACCTTTCTATGAATTTATTTAAGTTAATGCACACATTCAAATATGCACTATTATATACTGAGAAACTGATAGGCACCAAAAATAATGTAACTTTCTCTGATAAATGTTAAATTCCATGTATGTTAGGGTGCAGGCATCAAACCAGCGTATGTATTTTCTATTTTTTTATGAGTGTTTACAGCTACCAATCTCTGTAACGCTCTTACTGTGATGATAAATGTCCATAATAACCAGATCCTGACGTGCAGACAATTTTATATTCAGTGATTTTTATCAATTTAAGTATCATTAATGACAATCTTTAAGACAAAAAATGAAAAAAATTTACAAATTAAAATAAGACACTGCAATAAACACTGATCTATTTCATTTTCATTTAACAGTAAAACTGTATACTAAAATTATAGATCCATGTTTTATGCATGCAATAAAATTTTATGATTAAAAAGGTAAAACAAAAAAGAGCTATTTCCAACTTTTGTAAAGTGCTTTATAAATTTAATGTATTATTATTACACAAAAACAAGGGGGCCAAGAAGCACAAATGCAAAAATAGACTGATGAGCAGACAGCAGCAAACAGAAGGTCTGGAAGATCAATCAGTCTTTATTTGCATCAGAGTAATTAGTTTGGGGCGATGTAGTTAAGTAAGATTGACTTCAGTGTTTGGAGGCTGCACCGCGGGACTACATAGTGCAATTCTGTTTTCAAAATGTTGTAATGGCAAATACAATAAAAAAAAATTAATGTTCAGTCTGACCCGTGAAAGGTAAGCCCATGTGATCCAGTTTCGACTGTAAAGCGGTTTGAACAACTCCACGCAGCACCAGAGTGAGGCACCTCTGTGTTTTTTTTTTCTTTTGTTTTTTTTATAAGGGCCTCAGAAAAAAAAATCTTGACAGGTACCCTGCTCATGCAGCTGGAACAGGCAGGAAACTGAAACACCATTTGTGCAATCAGCTACAGGTTGAGGTACCTGTCAGCTGGTATTCTTTTAATACATCAGTGGCCCTTTTTATGTGTGTGTGTGTGTGTGTGTGTGTGTGTGTGTGTGTGTGTGTGTGTGTTCGCGCACGAGCGTGCGCATGCAGAAACATGCAGGAAGGTCTCCACCAGTGCCTGGGGCCCTCGCCAAGACCCAACAGAGGCCGAGAGCCCAACCCGGTCCCACCCAGGGAGTACAGCACCCAGAAAGAGGAGCCCAAAGCACCGCACGAGCCGGGGGACAGCGAGCAGACACAAAGCTCAGGAAGGACACCAGCCAGCACAACCAGGGCACCCAGACCCAGCCCCAGGGGCACAGGATGACCAGACCCACAGAACGCCCACCCGAGCCCCCCACACCCACCTCTATGTTTATGTTTGCCACATTCATTATGGTGGCAACATTAACGTACGATTCAGGGCTCAATGCGGCGTCTGCGTATATATGTCTATGGGGTCCATGCAGCCCTGTTCATCACTGCCGAGGCCTCCTGTGAATTTCCAGCTACTTTTCGCTGCAGTTTTTGAATTTATCAGTGAGAGAATAACAATCAGGAATAATAATCAAAGCATCAACATAAAGACTCACAAATTCCTGGAGGGAGATTGCTGAGACTGTCACAATGAATGTGAAGAAGTGAAAAAAAAAAACAATTGACCACAAAGAGGGAGGACCCAGGAGGGAAAAAAGTCCCAGCATTTTTTGTTTTTGTCAGCCGGCACTGCAGATAAAACACCACGAGGTAATTAACACGCACAACCGACGTCGGCCTCTTGAGTACATAGCCCACGCAAAGACCCAGCGCAGCAGACTAATTCATGCTGATGTCTCATGATGTTCATGTGTGTCCTTAATATTACACACATTTAGCAAATAATGCTGCTATCTTGTGACCCTCAAATACAATTTTTGTATTTTTTGGTGCTGTTGAATACATTTTTTTTATTGATATAATTTGTTGAGGTCTTATTACACAATAGTTACTCTTACACCTTGAATCTTGCACCTGACAAATAAAGTATGAAAAACTAAATTTAATAGTAAAACTAATGAAAACTAAATGAAAACCAAGCATTAAACCAAAAATACAAACTAATAAAAATGAGCAAAACCACTCTGAAAACTAATTAAACTAACTAAATTAGAGGGGGAAAAAGTTAAAACAAAATAAAACTAAAATATAATATACAGTCCAAATCTATTATAACCCTGTTTCTCAGGAGGGGAAACAGGTCCAAACGGCTACGATACGCTAAGAAAATATATCAGCATTTCACAGCTGATGATGGGAAAAAGTTCTACTTACTGATGAATCCCAGTTAGAGGTTAGATGCAGTAACAGCCCAGAAGAGTGTGTGTAAGGAGATAAACAGGAGAGAGAGAGATACCACGCAGTGAAACATGGTAGTGTGTTACTGGTTCATCTGGAGTTTGGTAACAATTCTACCCTGACTGTGTAAGTAGCTCTCCCTTCTTCAGACAAGATCATTAAAGTAATTATTTTCATTGTAAATAATACATAACATAATAAGTACCAGCAGGAATTTCTTGTGTCTCATTCTGGTCCAGTGTCATTTCTAATCTTAATTCTAATACAAATTTAATGCCCCTGCATTAAAAGAGTGGCGATTTACACAAGCCTGTCTACCAGTGGGGTTGTATTAACTTATATTTTCTTAACACAGCAGACTTCAGAATATACCATGCTGCTAAAGCTGGGAGGTAGTGAAAAATTTTTATATTACTAACTCAAAACCACACACGCATAGGGTTTGGTTTTTATCATGTAAAGAACAAATATAAAGTATAATCCTGCATTTCATTTGAATGCAACTTTTTATAAGCATAAATGGAAATAAGTTTATTTTTATGTTCTATACAAAAGTTTCTGTACTTGAATTCCATTTTTCAATATCTTGTTTTGGGGAACATCACAGAGGTCTTGGTGCTGACTTCAAATTCCCCATATCTCAGTCTGCACCTCGGACGTGCTGCAGGAACAAGTCAGATTAATGGAGGAGCCACCTCACTGCTTAATGCCACTGCCAATACCTTGATGCCTGATACCAGAGACACCTTCAGCAGTGGAATCCATGCCTCAACAGGTCAAAGGGGGACCTGATGAGGCACAATACACCATAGTTATGTAAGATTTTGTGGTAATTAAAATAGTGTGTTTTTCTGGTGTAGCTATTCTCAGCTCATATTCCCATTCACACACATGCACACACAATGGTGGTTGTGGACTCATCATGTAAGGCACTAGAATAAGCAACTCGCAGGTCAATAGCTTTCCATTTCATTCATTTGATTTATTTACAAATTTAATATCTGTACAACCTATGTGTGTGTAGCATGGCAAGTAGATATGTAGTGTTTCATTTCTCTATGACCTGTCCCTGATTCCTCCAGCAAAAAGAAAGAAAGAAAGAAAGAAAGAAAGAAAGAAAGAAAGAAAGAAAGAAAGAAAGAAAGAAAGAAAGACAAGCGCTTTGCTGAACCTCAGACTACCTCCTGAGCACCCCGACTGGACGTCCGGGGCCCATGTTACTATTGCTGTTGCTTCATCTGTTTTCCATCTCTGAACTTCAATCACCATCATCACCACTTCATTGCTCCACAAGTGCTGCACAGATACCCCCAAAAATAAGACTGCATGCACATAAGCACATGGTATTTTATCCCTGCCAGTCTGTGCGGGGTATTAAAGTCAAACAGGCAAAAACGTTTCATTTCAATTTTTGCACATTTCTTTCTGACCTGTTGAGGCATTCTGGCGCGTACGTTTGACCACAAATATACACACAGACACATCATCCCAGAATAGAGAAATAGTACCTTCTCTCAAGATCTGGCTGTGGAGGAGCAGGAGGAGCAGGAAGCAGACCGCAGCGGCAGTCAGAGCCCAAGCCAGCCGAAGGAGCTGCATGAGGTAAAGATGCGTGGGGCAAAAAGTCCAAACTGTGACTATCCTCAGGTCGGTGCCACCTCACGATGCCACATCCATCCCTATCCGACCCAGAGAAGGACGGCGGGAGGAGACAGGTGTCATCTCCGGGATATGTAACCACAAACGGGCCCGAAGTGAAAAATCTTGAGTGGAGGAGATCTGGGGTTGGAAAGATGATTTTCTTCTCCTTTCTCGGACACGGAAAATCACGGGGTCCTCACAGCGCGCCCCGGCGCGTCGCTGTGCGCAGCAGCTTTAGATGCAGGAAGTCCGCAGAATCAAAATCCAAAATATGCTTCAAACTATAAGTTTTCCCGCTTTACGCCTGCAACTTACGACTCTTTGCCCTTTGGATCCATCGGTCCGCTCCTCTGCGTGAATCCCGCCAGAGATGAAACAACCGACACCGGGTCCTGATGGAACTGCCTCAGCAGGCATTCTGCACGTATCCCCGCTGGGTCTGTGGTCCTGGTCGGTGCCTCGGTGTTTGCCTGGCAGTAGTGAGGAGTGTTGAGATGAAGAGGAGCAGGTACTGTGTGCAGGTCTGAGTATATACCTCTCTCTCTCTCTCTCTCTCTCTCTCTCTCTCTCTCTCTCTCTCTCTCTCTCTCTCTCTCTCTCTGTGTGTGTCAAATACGGACTGACGTCACACCAGATACAATAACGCGTGTATCGGAGAAAAAACATCCACAGTATTTAAGACAGCCGGACTGAGACTGATGTGGTAGCTCTACATCAGGCTATAGGTCTACCGATCCCTCTCTAATCAAGTCTAAGTCAGGATTTTATGGTTTGGTTGTAAATGACTGGTTTTTGAATAGTCGCATCAATTGTAAAAGATTGTTTTTAAATTCAATCATTGACTTATTAGTATATACAAGCAAGCCACTTATTACCAAGATAAGCCAGAGTTTCCACAGCACGGAAATACAACCTGGCAACTGGGCTTCAACTTGATTTTATTATTGATTAATCTGATAACCAACTGATAACTGAGTATTTTTAATTATTGGTTTATTTTAATTTCAAAATGTACTTTTATTTAAATAACAAAAACTATTTGCAAGCCTACATTATGTGAACATTAGCATGTCCATAGTTGTTTTAATTTATTTACAGTATCATTGTTGGATAAGCAGAAGAAAAATGAATTGTTGATTATATATATATATATATATATATATATATCATGACAGTTTCATACTGATGTCTGTTAAGTGTTTTGAGATATTTTAGGTCAGCATTGCCACCATATTTGTGCTGCATGGATTGTTATCACATTACAGAGTTGTTGAACTGTTTAATGTCCTATTACATTGATTTGATTCTTCCAATATTCTTTCAATCATAATCTGTAACCCTCTGTATTCCTTGTCATTCAAAGACCATTTCAATTTGTGATATTTTATAAGTTAAGATAATTTTTCCCTACATTCATTGGTTTGTTATACCCAAAGGCGTAAAGTCCGATGGGTCAGTGCACCGGTGCCCCGAAGGTGGGAAAGGCCCAGGTGACATGACTATCAAATGGGGCTCTCCATGTTATATGGAACAGATATGTTTGTTGTATTAAAGTGGACAGATTATAAGAGCGCCACTAATATGTTTGCATCATGGTTCTTTCAAGTGAAAGAAAATACAATTTTGTTTATGCAGGATACATTTTTTTAATTAATCGAATTTTAGCTCTGCAAATATGATTATTTGAATAATTAATACTGATTAAAATGGATACCTGTTATGAATAGTTTTGATAGTGGAGGGTCATGCTGGTAAATATATAACTTGTGCTCACTGACTTTGGTCTTTGTTATTTGTTGCTCTTTTGTCAAATGCCTGTGAACTCGTTAACATCAACTATGCAACAATTTGTTTTTCCGCAAGAGGCTTATAGAGCAGTTCCCGGTGCAGTGACATAATAAATTACAACATGGTCGGCAAGCCAAATCCAAAAAGTGGTGCTCAGAAGAGGAAGGAGACAAGAATGGAGGATGAGTGTACAGCCAAACTTCCAAAATTAGACAGTTTTTTTTCTTTTTTATTCCTGCTTTCGTTGCCACTAAATATTCAGCAGTCAACTGTTAGTGGAATTTTAACAAAGTGAAGTGCAACTCTGCCACAAAGAAGTAGGCCATGTAAATCACATAACGGGGTCAGCAGAATCTGAGGCACATGGTGCACAGAGGTCACCAACTTGCTGCAGAGTCAGTCGACCTCCAAACTTCTTCCAAATTCCCATAAAGACACTTCTAAAGCTCATGGAAAGTCTTCCCAGAAGAGTTGAAGCTGTTATAGCTGCAAAGGGTGGACCAAATTAAACATATTATATTAAACCCTATGGATTAAGAATATGATGTCACTCAAGTTCATATGCGTGTGAAGGGAGATAAGCGAATAGTTTTGGCACTATAGTATATATTATAGCATCCAGGGAAAGAGGTGTTTCTCAGAGTCATATTACACCACGACTACTAAGGCAGGTGTTAGACTGTGCATATTGTGAGCCTTGCCGGCTGTTTGCAGACTGCAGTGCATCTTTCTGCTTTGATGTGTGGATTAACAAAGTGCATGAATGGAAACATTTGTCTGACAGGACTGATACACTGAAACATTATTGAGAGTATGTTTACTTTTTTCATCCATAGTATCGAGAGATGGACACTCCTTTCCAGTACTAATCATCTGAGCTCTCAGAGCATGGTAGCATTATTCTGAAATGTTTATGTCCCACCAGAATGAACGATGCCCTTCATCATGCCCTCTGCTCTCAGATACTGGTATGTAGATGTCATGAAAGCTCTCATTTGAATCACTCTTGTAGGTGAAAAGAAGGAGGAACAGGATGAAGCTGCAACCCTAAAAAAGCAAAAGGAAAAATTCAGCTTTATATTTCTAGTTATACAAAAAAAAAAGTAGTGGAACATATTAATGTAGTGACAATAAAGCTACAGGAAAAAGATAAACATTAATAAAGCCGTCTTTCTCTTGCAAAGCACAAACGAGGCCCTCTCTGCATTCCAAAACAATTTTAATCAAGCCAAGCATAGAGCTCAGAACACTGCAGACAGATGTGGATTGCACCGTGAGTTCAATGAAATCCATAAAGAAGAGTGAAATGCCACTTTGATAAGCTTTGTGAGGATGAGGGGCTTACTGATGGGTACAGTTATTTCCAAATTAATGTCTTCAATGCCAGCCCTGACATCACCATCACTCAGCTCTCACAAAGGTCCAATTCTATGCATGAAATCAAGGATCTGTTTCGAGGCTGTGCACCCAGGCACACTGAACATGTTGATGTGCTTTATGAGAGCACGTAGCACCTGGTGGACCACTACCACAGGGACAGTTTGTACAGACAAAAACTTTGATGCCATAATACTGTAAGATCAGACATGGTAATTTTAACACGTCACTCTCCAGTGAATTCAACTCAAAATGTAGCTACAGCACTTTATGTGGTTCATGTTACTAGTGCAAATGATATTCTGCTAGCCAAATCATTTCCATCTTTCCTGTTTAAAATAAATGGTACATGGACTAGTTCTTATATAGCGCTCTTCTACTCTGAGCACTCAAAGCGCTCATACAACCTGTTTACATTTACCCCATTCACACAAGCACTTCCATGAGTAACTAAGCTAAGCGCTTTTATTCGTTAACATTCACACTCCAACGCTTGCGTCGGAGAGCAACTTGGGGACACTCAAAGCACTTCATAAAACACGTCTTCATTCATCCAGTCACTTTTTTTTTTTACTCGTGCTCCTGAGTGATTTCTATCTTACATTCACACTCTGATGAACACATCGGCGGTTCAGTATAATTGCCCAAGGATACATGCAGCCAGAGATCGAACCACCAACCTTCCGATTAGCAGATGACCTAATTGGAAGGTAGATGACCTGCTCTACCTCCTGAGCCACAGCGACCTGGAGGTCAGGGGTCAGAAAGCCTGCAATACCGGAGTGATTCAGAGCTAGTGAGAAGATTGTTCAGCCGTTTGTTTTTGATAACTAACACCATATGAAAATGGATACAGGAGAGTATAAGGGTTTGATTGCATGTAAACTCAAAGGCGATCATCCAGTTCTATGCACAAAAAAAGAAAAATTCTTTCTCCAAAGAAAAGCTGCTCTCTGTGACATTGGAGGTAAGATGAGCAAAATTATAGTATTTATAAATGTCATCAATAAGTGGGTAACTTTGAGCCAGTTACTCACAATGAATGGGGCACATGTCTTTTATTGACCTTTGTTAAAGTAATTTTGAGGTTCAGAATGTCTTTTGTTATTAAAAAGTCAGTGTTGACCAGCCATTTTTTAAATTATCTTCTTGAATCTTAAAACAGAATATTATGTCATAATAAAGTATGGATTTTATGTGCCATATCTTCTTCCACAGGTGTACCTACTGGTAAGTTCAAACTGTAGTTTATATCATTTTGATTTTAATGAAATATGTATAAATTAGAACACACAGAGTTAACCTGTTTACTATTTTTAAGCCTATACCTGGCCTTAACCCCATAAAGCCACCACTATAGTGATGTGTCATTCTCAAAAGAGCCGATGCTTGGTAGTGAATCAGAAGAGCCGGCTCCCTAATTTCGATACGGGGGAAGACACGGGGCAAACTGGCGACAAGCCAGGACTCAAACTCACGCCGCCCGCACCGCAAAGCGGCATATGAAAATGGTCGCCTGCTCCACCCCTGAGCCACCCAGGCACCCAAGGAACACGTTTTAATAAAAGTTTAGCACCAAGTAAATTAAACTTCTAGGATATTGATCTTGTCAGTTAAGTAGCAGAGGACATTGTTAATCAGTTTCAGCTGCTTTGGTGGTAATTAAATTAACAACAGGTGCACTAAAGGAGTAACAATGAGACAGCCCCCAAAACAGGAATGATTTTACAGGTGGAGACCGCTCAAACCTTTTTACCCTCCTCATCTTTTCGGACTGTTTTTTCACTAGCACTGAATTTGGCTAGGGTCAGTGTTACTACTGGTAGCATGAGGTGATACCTGGAGCCTACAGAGGTTGCACAGTTAGTCCAGCTCCTACAGGATGGCACATCAGCAAATCAGCACATCAGAGACAGTTTTGCTGTGTCTCCCAGCACAGTCTCAAGAGCATGGTGCGAGGAGGACCATAGAAGGTCCTGAAGCCATTGGCAAGACTGGTATCTGCTCCTTTGTGCAAGGAGGAACAGGATGAGCACTGCCAGAGGCCTATAAAATGACTTCCAGCAGGCCACTGGTGTGAATGTCTCTGACCAAACAATTCAATTCAAAATTAATTTATATAGTACCAAATCACAACAGTCATCTCAAGTCACTTTATATTGTAAGTAAAAACCATACAATAATTACAGAGAAAACGCAACAGTCAAAACAACCCCCTATGAGCAGAACCAGACTCAGGGAGGGGCAGCCATCGGCCCCCTAGGCCTATAGCAGCATAACTAAGGGATGGTTCAGGGTCACCTGATCCAGCCCTAAATATAAATGTGATCAAAAAGGAAAGTTTTAAGCCTAATCTTAAAAATAGAGAGGGTGTCTGTCTCCTGAATCAAAGCTGGGAGCTG
>JAVDPK010002619.1:334805-349184 GCA_034780415.1 Cichlasoma orientale
GCTGTTTTACAACTACTCTTTCAAGGATTTTTGAGAGGAAAGGAAGGTTGGAAATTGGCCTATAATTTGCTAAAACAGCTGGGTCAAGTGATGGCTTTTTAAGTAGTGGTTTGATTACAGCCATCTTGAAGGCCTGTGGTACATAGCCACCTAATAAAGACATCAATCCATCCCAACTGTTACTGAGACCAGACAGACCCATTTATTAATCCAGCAATACAGAACCCAGCATTTCCTTTTTTCTTCTCTAATGCTGGACATTAGATTCTGAAAATAATAGTTGGTTACATAATGAAAGATGAATTTTATTTTAAATGTAAAAAAAACACATCCTAATCAAATATAAGGAGGCATCCAAGCTCATGGAAAACTGAGTGTTCAAAAACCAACCAACAATCTTCCCCTCTGAGACATAAAATAATTATGTAGCAACTTTTAATATACAGAAGCTTCACATTAAACACTTTAATGACAAGTCATGCTGTTGTTTCTCTAATCTGCACATCTAAAGCTGAGCAGTTGCCTATCTGACTGTTAACATATATTAACTTAGAATGAAAGTGACTGCATGAATAAATCACTGAGACCAGAAATACTGCTTCTGTTTATCAAACAGTTGGTGCCGGAGAAGACTGTACAGCAAGTGTTAAACGGTTCTTCCATTCATTTTGTAAAAGGAATCAGAGGCATCCCTTTAAGTGCCGTCTGCTGTGATTAAATCTTTATTCATACATCAGGTTTTAACAGATGGGTTGCAAGTTAAATAACTCAGCTGATTAGGCAGCAACAAATCACAGAATTAAGTAAAGAATAGAGACAATTCTAGCACAGTTTAACACAAGAGGCTGCTGTACAAACATATATATTACACATTTACAGCCAGTTGTCCAGACTTGGATTAAGCCCAATCCTAGACTTAAAAAAAACTTTGAAGATTGTTGTTGGAAAAATGAGCCTTAAAGTTCAGATGGAAGTTAAAATGTAGTTTTAAGTATACTGAAATTTAAATAGTGACAGTGAATATTTTTAATTTCCTCTACGTCCACTGGAGCGTTCAGAGGGAAAACATTTCATTACTGAAGTAGTATTGGTCTGATCATTCATAAACAACTCTTCAGTCCATTATCACAATAAAAGAAAAAAAGCAACAGGGAGACGGAGAGTCAGTCCAGCCATGGGGATAGACAGAGGAGGCATAG
Source organism: Cichlasoma orientale (assembly GCA_034780415.1). Lineage (NCBI taxonomy): Eukaryota > Metazoa > Chordata > Actinopteri > Cichliformes > Cichlidae > Cichlasoma > Cichlasoma orientale. Next base: position 336,005 of record JAVDPK010002619.1, read on the forward strand.
CCATTCTGGGGGCCAACCAGGCCACAGGGCAAGACTTAGGGACTGAGGCCAGCAGCAGGGACTCTGGAAGCCGGCCAAATGGCCTGTGAAGGTGGTGCAGTAATGCTGGGGGAGGAGAGGAGAAATGAGAAGGAGAGACTCTGGAAGCCGGTGTTGGGAAGAGATGGAACCCCTCAGTTGACCACCAATTCAATTCAGTTCAATTCAATTTTATTTGTATAGTGCCAAACAAACAGTTGCCTCAAGGCACATTATATTTTAAGGTAAAGACCCTACAATACTTACAGAGAAAACCCAATGACCCCCTGTGAGCAGGCACGTGGCGACAGTGGGAAGGAAAAACTCTCCTACCGCACACCTCGCCACTGTCTCTCTGTCCTCATACATGTCCTGCACCAGCCTCACATGCTTCTCTGCCACGCCTGATTTCCTCTTGCAGTACCACAGTTCTCCTCTTGGCATCCTATCATATGCTTTCTCTAGATCCACAAAGATACAATGCAACCTTCTGACCTTTTCTATACTTCCCCATCAACACTCTTAAAGAGAGCATTGCATCTGCAGTTCTCTTTCTCAGCATGAAGCCATGCTGCTGCTCACTGATGTTCACCTCTCTTCTTAACCTAGCTTCAACAACTCTTTCCCATAGCTATAGGTATGCCTCATCAACTTTATCCCTCTGTAGTTGCTACAGCTCTGCACATTACCCTTGTTCTCTATACCAATATACTTCTCCAATCCTCAGGCATCCTGTCACTCTCTAGGATAGTATTAAACAATCTGGTCAAAAAGTCCACTGCCGTCTCTTCTAGAACAGCTCAAACAACCAGCAGTTTGTAGACATTAAACACCTTGTGATACTGAATCTAAGAGAGTTTGCTCAGATGGCCTTAAATGCCTCTAACATCTTAGTTAAAGTTAGCATGTTTGATGTTTAATGTTTGATCTCATGCTAATAAAGCTCTTTTAGCTCATGAGTTCATTTCTATACTTCAGTTAGATTTCTTGTGTTTAACTGAAATATGGTTAGAAGACAAATGCTGTGCAGCTGTTCTTGTTGAATCAGCGCCCCCAAATTTTAACTTCTCAAATGTGTTTAGATCTGGTAGGAAAGGCGGGGGTCTAGCTGCTCTGCTTAAAGATATTCATGAATGCAAGCAGATCTCACCTAGAGAATTCAGCTCCTTTGAATATTTTCTATTATAATGAAAAGCTCTCTGAAAATTTAGTTATTCGTTTTTGAAAAAAAATAAAGTTCAATTTTTATCAATCAGTTTTCTGATTTGCTATCTATAGTTTCCACAGATGCCAGTTATTTATTATAACTGGTGATTTTAATATTTATATTGACAATCCTACTGACAGTATGACAAAAGGATTTACTGCTTTGTTTAATATGTTTGATTTGGTGCTGCACACATCCCGTCCCATCCACATTCATGATCATACACTGGATTCAGTGATCACTAAGGGCCCAAGTATTACTTTTATTATCTTTGTGTGGACGACGAGCTCAATCAGGTAATCTCTAAAATTCTCAATCTGTCAAGGTTAAAATAGTTTCTGGTAAACCACAGAGAAATGTTACAATGGTAGCAAATCAAAAGAGAAACTGCAGGAAAGCTCAGTGTAAATGGAGGAAAATTAAGCTTTAGATTGATTATGACACTTTGAGAGTCTTCTTATCTACAACTTTGAATTACTTTGAGCGAGACAATCCTCTTTCTATATGCTCCAACACTGGAACCTCAGGAGTTTGTCTCAACCAAAAAGTGTAATGAGTTTGTCTCTTTTTTCCAAGAGAAGGGTTCGGGTTAGAATATCAGAGCAGTACAGCGATCCCTCACCTGATGAAAATCCACGAAGTAGTGGCGTTACATTAATTTTATTATTTATATATATTTTGTGTTCTGATGTGTCCAGTTTTTTTGAGCAGTTTTACCAACAATCAGTTAAATAAGCAATTAAGAAAATGAAACAGTTAAACTGCATCTGGGTTTCCGTGCTGGGCAGAATAAACTATTTTCACTGTGTTTTAGTATCTGTTGACGTCAGTCCTTAAACTGCCGTCTAGCTCTGTACGTGCAGATACAACTTGCCCTGAACATTAGAAACAGTGTGTGTTCAGAGCGGAGTGGGAAGTCATTATTGTGACTAATGACTCGCTGAAGGCATTTGCGGCCTTCACCTTATTAGAGCACTGATGATGACACCTCCAGCAGGGAAAGGACAGAGAGAAGCGAGGGAGGGATGGGGGGCAGGGGAAGATCAAGATCCAATTACCACCAGTGCTAAGCACTCTCTGCGGGCAAGTTGTGGCCTTTTCTCCAGGCAGCAGCGGTGGTGGAAGGTTTTGTTGGCAAGGACAGACAGGCAGTGGTGAACACCTCAGAGAGAATTTTCCAGGTCAGAGAGATAAAAAAAGAAGAGAAAATTTCATCTCTGTTGGGGTTCAAAAGTGATACCCTGCTACTGGATACCTATGTGTAATCTTTCTCGGGAAGTAGATGAAGAGTACACGAAGAGTACATTTTAATAAAAAGATCACAGCTTGAATTGTCTGATTGTAGTTAAAGGCTCCATCTGTGGACTATAGTCTTTTACAGTCACAGAAATCAATATGTTTGATGCTCACATTGTGTGTTAGGTGACTGTTTGGGGGAAAATGATTGAAAAACAAACAAACTACAAACTGGTGACAGAATTAATCATGATCTAATTTGGGTCATTGGCCATTTAAATAGTTTAGAAATGTTGGCAGTGGTGAGAATGTTCACATATAAAATATATTGGTTACCTCAAATAATAATAATCAGAACAAATCTGAGCCATTGCTCATGATAAAATTGGTATTGATAGATTAATTGCATCCACTCATGGCACAATGCTTTTTTTTCATGGAGACTAAGATACTTGCTGCTATATTTTGACAGTTAAGAATTAGAGGCCTCTTTCGAGATGCAGATCACAGACTGTATATAAATTCAATTCAATTCAGTTTTATTTATATAGCACCAAATCACAGCAAACAGTCGCCTCAAGGCATATAAATGATGGATGTTGAAGCCTTAGCGTTAGTATTTTGGATCCAGGAAGGTTAAGTGCTAAATTTTCGACTAATGCTAGTTAGCATGTAAATATCAAAGTGTGACGTGCAAAAAAATAACTAAACGGGAAAGACGCAGACACATGAATAACACAGGAGACATGACACCAGAGGGAGGAACACTGAGGGGGGAACTAACTAAGCAACTGAGAACAGGACTAAATATAGTTAAAAGGAAAATGATCAACCTACAGAGGGCTGAATGCTGTTCCTCCCTGCACAAAGGAACAGGTACCAGTCCTGCTGATGGGCTAACGACCTTCTACAGCCCTGTCCAGCTCTCCTAGAGTAACTGCCTGTCTTCTGGAATCTCCTCCATGCTCTTGAGACTAAGCTGGGAGACACAGCAAACCTTCTGGTAATGATACATGTCAATATCCTAGAAGTTTAATGGACTTGATGTTATACTCTGATTAAAAAGTGTTTAAAAAGTGTATATTAAGACAGAGAATTGGCTAAGGTTGATTACACCCATAAGGCTAGACCTTATGACAAATGGTACATGAATTAAAGAGGTTAGGATATCATGGAAAAAAGATGAAAACGGGTCCATAAAGGCCTTCCCGGACCTCACCTTCAATGTCATCTTCTTGTGCACCTTAAAACCAAGTCTCTCAGTGAAAGTCCATACTCTCGCACTTACTGTATGGCTCTGCAATGACCACTGTTGTGTGTCGAAATGGCAGTCCTTCAATTTGAAGAGGACAAATTTTCAGGGTGGCAAAATGTGAGGAAATAATGTTTGTGTGGCTAAAAAACTAAATTTCCGATGCAGTCTAAGGCAGCACATATTGGCATGCAAAGTCCAGGTAGTTTTGTCTGAATATTCTCCATCGGATGCCTCAAGACATTAGAGTCGAACTCTGCGCTCACACTCTTACCCTGGGAGACCAAGTCACACCTGAAGAACGTTGAAAAACCTGTCTCACTGCACGGACTCTTCCGCTGAAAACTGATTGGCCACAGCCAGAGACCCCGATCTTATCACCAGCAATGATCATCCACACAAAATTCCTGTCCATTTGAAACAGATGATGTTTGATCTCTGTGCAGGTTTGAAGTTGCAGATTTCAGAGTAATGCAATAATGTCAGTAATTAGCAAGTTGGATTCACAAGAATATGTTGACGTTAAAGACCTTTGACGAGGATCAAACTGTTATGACCAGATGACGGAGTCGGAGCGTCTGTCAAAAAGCACAGACGCTTGTACTGCTGACAGGCAAAGTTATAATTTGCTCATTTGTGTATATTTTTGAGGCTGTTTTCTCTCTCGACACTCCTGCTCTGCATCAAACTATAGCAGCGTGTTAAGCAGTTGGGTTTTGCTGACTTCTCTTTGTTTCTGAAGTGAAGATATTTTTTCTGTCTCTGAAGAGTCCTCTGCCTCCCACTGAGCTTCTCCTCTCAAATAGCTGTTTTTTTTTCCTCTTTAAGACATCAGTGAATCTCTTCTTCACCTCATATTCACGCTGTGCCGGTTTGCTATGTGGAGACAAGCACTCAGCAGACTTCAGAGAGCACACATGAGAGCAGTTTGCTTCTAAAGACAGCGTTTCACCAAGCATGTGCAGCAACGTGATGCAAACAGAGGAGATGATTCTGGTTCACGGTGTTAGGCTCTGTTTATACACAGAAGACAAACTAATGTCCTGTGTCTCGATAAAAGAATGAGCCAAAACTTTTACTGCAGACGAGGAATTATTTGAGGAAAACATCACACAAATATGGATCAAGACTCTCCATTTTAAGATGGGTTTGTACAAAGCAGTGCAGCACCTTTAATCTCATCAAATGATGCAGCCGCCTCTTGTTAATGTCTTATTTTATCTCAACAGCTTGAAAAAAGTATGAGCAGTATTCATATTTTTGTCTGAGGTAAAGTGTACCTAAGACAACATGTGTAGAATATAGAAAAATAGGAAATATATAATGATAAAAATTTTTTTTTGAAGCACTAGAATGGCAGTGAAACCAAAAAAAAAAGGAAATAACTAATTTAAAACTACAAATTAACTCAAAACCGGGGACCATGACATTAGAAATCATTTCAGTAACTTTAAAAGCCTCTTTTGTCACTACAGGTTAGAAGGTCCCTGCTGTATGTATCTATTTACACTGAAAAAACAAAAAGGCATTTATAGGCCAGATTAGCAGATCCAAATTATGCCGTGGGCACAGTCAGTGTTGATTACCCTGTAGTTAAACACTATATGGACCTCCAGTAACTCATACACATTAGAAACCTTTGCATTAACCAAACCCCACATTTGGGCTCTTTATTCAAAGGCGCTGAAGGCTCTGCCTCCCGTTCTACTCCTAAGTATCCTAGGAACCACAAGTAAGCCAGCAGTATTGGTCTGCCTTCACCTGCCCACTTTCTAATACACGTCCCAGGAATGTGACTGATATTGTGTGAAACTCACCTTTTTCTGCCATTACAAAAAGCTTGTTCTCTAGGAGACACTGAAGGACCAACCTGACGTGTTCCTGGTGCTGTTCTAAGTTCCTGGAAAAAATGAGAACGTCATCCAAGTCCTCAAATATTAAGATGTTCAAAAAGTCTCTGAGAATTTGTTCCTAACAGTGATTTTGTGCAATCCTCGGTAGTAGATGCATGGTCTTAAGGTCTTGTCTCTTTTAGATATGAAGAAGATCCCCTCCCTGCAAAAAGCTTCCTGCTGCTAAAGAGTCCTTAATGCACTGTTCCATTGCCTCTGCCTCTGGTTGGAAAGGTTAATGTCTCATTTTCCTTCATTCTTTTCTTTCCCCAGCTCACATAAATATACACTGACACTCATCAATGACACTCACTTCTCCATTGTGCTCCCCCCCTAACCCTTCATCAATTGCAGCATTTAACCTCCAAGCTCTTTATGGAGTCAGACCAGTTCATTCTGTCCTCACTGATACTCTGGTATCAGTAAACATCCCCCTCTTCACCTCAAGGTCAACAGGATTAGAAACTGATCAGTGGTATTGGTTTGTCAGATAAACTGCCGGGATATTGATCACTGCAGATTAGATGGGCTGTAAAAACACAGATGCAGACAACATAGTGACAAACTCTGTCGGACAAAATAAATAACATCACATTATTCAGAATTATTTCTCCCGGTTTCTTTGATCAATACCTAAAGCTCTGTAATGATGTTTTACTAACTTGTTTTTGATGTTTTAGTGCTCCTAAAATGTGGCTCTATGGACCAAAAATAAGATTAAGACAAATCAATATCCACTTCAAATCTTGCCCATAAGAACTGAAACCTTATTATTATAACTGATGGAAGCTGAGAGCTTCTTAGTTCTCAAAAAGAGCTGAAAGGATCTGGTCTGATTTTTAATTATATAGCATTTATTTATGAATATATAGTATAATACAGTTACGTGAAATAGTTGATCATCAGCATGTGTGACCCCCTCTATTAAAGTGGAAGTTTTTGCAGTTTGCTGGTCTGGAGCTTCATGTGTTTTAACACTATACCACACTCTTCCCAGGAGTGCACGTCCTGGCAGATAAACCCCAAGGTGAGACCATTTGATGCTCAGAGAAATTGCAAAAAACCCAAACCAAGAGCTACATCTCAGACTCTACAGGCCCCAGCCAGCATCTTAAATGTTAAATTTAATGACAGTAAATTTTGAAAGAGTATGTCTTGTTTGGAAGGGTTGCCAGGGGAAAGCCTCTTCTCTCCAAAAAAAACATTGCAGCATGGCTGAGGTTGATGAAGTTGCATCAAACCACAAGAGCTCTGGAACAATGTCCTTTGGACAGATGAGACCAAAGTGGTCTGATCATAATGCACAATGCCATGTTTGGTAAACCAAGTGGTTACCAAGCATGGCAGTGGGTATCCTTTTACTACCTGTCTTACCTCTCCTGCTTTACCTGTCCTCTTTTACCTGTCCTCTTTTACCTGTCCTGCTTTACCTGTCCTGCTTTACCTGTCCTGCTTTACCTCTCCTGTTTTACCTGTCCTGCTTTACCTCTCCTGCTTTACCTGTCCTGTTTGTAAACCTGATGTCTACTTTCTTTCAAAGTGTATCATAAACCAGCAGAGGCTGGTTTATGATCTCCAAACACTTCTTAACATCCAGTCTTCAGTGGAAAAACTTTTCTAGCAGGTTCAAAGAGGGCTTGTATTCCACCTGTGATGGGCCGGGTTCTAACCACCCCCACCCTGGGAAATAGAATGGGTTCAGAGTACGACTGAGCTCTGGCCACCCCCAACCTTGAAACAAGAATGGGTGCAGGGTGCACAGTTTCCTGGGAGGTAGGTGGAGGAACACAAGTCTCTGGAGAAGCCAGCATAGCCATATGCGCAGTCTCAAATATGTAAGCATGAATCACTGTTAACATTCTCTGAGGAGGAAACATTAAGTCTCAGTGTTGACTGGCTCAGAGACAGAACTGGATTCGGGACACAGACCCTCTCTATTTTTAAGATTAGGGCTTAAAACTTTCCTTTATGATAAAGCTTATAGTTAGGGCTGGATCAGGTGACCCTGAACCCTCCCTTAGTTATGCTGCTGTAGGCCTAGGCTGCTGGGGGGTTCCCATAATGCACTGTTTCTTTTTATTCACCTTTTTACTTTGTACCGAGAAGCAGATTAAAGCAGAGAGGAGGTCAGGCCTTTGCTGTAGCTGCCCTTAAACTTTGGAACAAGCTGCCCCTTCAAATTAGGACCTCATCAACATTTGACATTTTCAAAACTTGTTTGAAAACTCATTTTTACTCCTTGGTATTCAAACCAGACTAGAGTAGGCTAGACTAGACTACTTTTCTTAATCTTTTTTCTCTATTATGTTGTTGTACAGCACTTTGGTCCAAGCTTGTTGTTTTTATTTGCGCTTATAAATAAACTGACTTTTAGTTTTTTGACCTTTAGCTGTTTTTTTATTGTTCTGTGTTGGATTTATATGTGAGATGGAATCCTGCAGATTTATTCATGGCTATCCAATAAACTGATCAGGTGCAACATATGTCACAGTGGCATTAAACCCCATCTCCAGTGCATATGCTGCGATGTGTGAGCAAGTGTCCCATCGCATCTTGTTGTTTCTTAACTGTGAGCCGTCATCAACACATATCATGTGTCTCTAACATATGGACTGTGCTCAGTCATACAAAGTGCAATTTCTTCTCACGTCACATTTTTTTAAGGCTGAACAACACAGAGGATGTCGATGTGGTGAACACACAACAGCCGTGTCCATTCATAATGCATCACATCTTTCTGTTTAAGAATTCACACAGCCTCCTTTCTGCTTTAACAGCTGGCATGATGTCACAGCTTTCATTTAGCTGCCAGGGGCCAAACTCTGGCAGAGAACAGAGAGCAGTCCAAGTTTGGCCAATCACCTTCCATTATTCACACATTTGTCAGGAGAGCGTGTTCATTTGCTCACTGCCGTGAGGTCAGATTTGACCTTTGGTTCTATCCATGCTGGTTTCCTTTTACTGAGAGAAGGAAACTATGTAGCGATTCCCACAGTGCTTGAAGAAGCATCAGGAGGGTGTTTTTGATTGACGATGTCTTTCCTGAGAACAATGTTTCCAGGAACTTTGCTTTCTTAAGTTGGCTCTGACAATCAGGAAGCTCTGTGGAGGTACGTCATTTTCTTGTTACCTGGAAGCAGGAGGCTAATGGCATCAGCTGTCCAACATGATTCCATAGCTTTTATGCAGCTCTTATTTGCTAGAAGGCATTCAAAAGTCAAAAACCTGACGATGTTCACGTTTGCTGTACACTGCTAGCTCACTGATACTGTCGCTACCTGAAGTGTTGGCATCATCTGCTGGAGAGTGACAAGGAAACGATCTCTTTCACAGAGCTTCGTGATTCTCAGAGCTAACTCGAAATTTCGACTTATTAACTTGAAATTTTGAGTTATGGATAGGTATTCTTTTTTTTTTTCAGTGGTGAAAGCAAGCTTCCATCATTTTTATATCCTTGGAGCTGCTTTTTTAAACTCTATCCCTAAAATGTCTCAGTGACCGAAAAACTGAGGAAATTAAAGCAGGCAATGGTTAAGATTTGAATAGTTATTAAATTAGAAAAAAGTTTATGTGGGCATATGTTGTTCTAAAATATATATGAAGAGTTCAGCTGCAAAACCCCTGTCACGGTCCTGGATCTGTGATCCGGTGTTTCTGAGTTTAATGGACCTTTTGAAGTTAGTTTGTTTAACTTTGTTATCCACAGTTTGTTTAATGTTTGTTCCTTTTCATGTATTCTTTTGTGCATTCATTTTTCCTAGTCTTGGTTTATTTCATGTTTATATTGTTTCATGTGTTCTCCTTAAGTAAAGTTTCCCACTGGCTTTAGTTCTCCCTATTTCTCCCTCAGTGTTCCTCCCTCATGTGTCGAGCTTTAGGATTATTCATGTGTTAGGATTTCCTCAGTGTGTCTGATTTCCTGTGTTGTGTCAACTCTGCATTCCTGTCTCCATGTTCAGCTCTTTCCTGTTTTACTGTTTTTTTGTCTCTCATCCTTTGTATTTCGGTTTATTTCCTTCCTCATCTTCTGTGATTACTTTCAGCTGTGCTCCCACCTGTTGCCTGTTCCCTCGTATTGTCTCATCTCTGCATTTTTGGCTGCGTATGTCCCTGTCTTGTCCCTGTGTTGTCTATCTCCAGCATTTCCTAATTTAGTGTTTTCCCATTTTAGGTTTTCTGTTTTCACATTATCAGCCATAAATAAAGATTTACTTTTTGCTAATCCCTGTCTGCCTGCCTTGTGTCCCGCATTTGGGTCCTCACTTCCACACACTCCACACACTCTGCCTCAGCAGACCATAACACTCTCTAAATCCACCTCACCACTTTTCTTTTAAAAGTGTATTATTTATTAAAAATGTTAAAGTTCATTAATTTAATTTTACAGACAATGATGAGGTTATTATTTAGACAACAAGTTACCTTTTAAAAAAATTAAATATAGTAATTTCCATACTTTTTAACTAATACTATTTTTTGTATTTGTACAAAACCAGCTCATTCCAATGGTTCTTTTTTGCAAAAACTTCTAAATCCACTTCTACTTCATAGACATAGTTAAGAGTGGCAAAATCACCTTGTATGGAACTGGAAACATTGAACGTGATGAAAGAATACATAAATTAGAAATTCACCATTTCTAGGTGGGTAGGTTCATCCATATCCACACATTTACGGATAAGACATGCGATCATTTTCTTCAGTCCGTCCTCTGCCCAGTGTGAATGAAGGCAGAAGGCCCAAATATTAGACTAGGATAAAGATTTCTAAATAGATTCATACAGTACAACCACAATGGCACAAAATGGCAGCACATTTGTTTTAAAAATAACAAAAACTGATAGGATGCCGCAGAGGTCATGATGACAGAGAGACGAGGACAGGGCACCGCGCCGCGCCGCGCCGCGCCGTGCCGTGCGTGACTAGCTGTCAACCCCCTGACCCACCCAGCTTCCTCTGCCGCCTGGTCCCCCCACAAGCAGACGGTCCAAGAGACCCTGGGCAAAGGGAAGTGGCATTTACAGGCTTCTGACAACACATAGATAATTCAGACTAGGCAGAGGCTGGTATTTAGCAGGATTTGACGCAAAATTATGTGACTGCCGTACAGTATGTGTGGAAATCTCATTTTTGACAGAGGTGGCCTTTGGCAGCTTTTGTATCTGAACTCTTCATATTTTGCCTCTTGTTTGTACCGGTGCCTCGCAGTATATGATGCGCTCCTACCATGAAAAGATGGCATTCATGCATCTGCCAACAAATGAAGTTGACCAGTGAAGTCCAGTGCAAACAGTATGAGGGAAAGCTGTCATGTCTCAAATGAAACTACTGCTCCAAGAAAAATGAAAGAGTTCCCAGTGAGTAGCAAACAGAATTATCAGTCTCCAGAACTATAACAAAATGCTCAGAATTGCACAAATAATGTAGCTAAAGTTGTCATTAGTCTGACTTACGCATAGGCCAGTAACCAATATATAAGCTTTTTTCTTACTTCGCTCTCATCTGAGCTATGACTTCATCAACAATCATGTTCATGTGTTTCACTAACAGCTGTGCTTTCTTTACAAAAAGCCTTGAACCTGAGAAAAGTTGTGAAGTGGCATCACCAGTCTGCTGAGGCTGAAGGAGGAGTTATATTCATAATTTCAACCTTCCATAACGCAATTTGACAGACATCTGTGCGGTTTAGGTCAACGTTAGATTTGGTTTATTTTGGGTGACTAAACTTGTGGAAAAGCAGAGCTGTTCTGGAACTGGTCCTGGCTTAATAAGGTCGTGTTGTAAATACATAAAGCAAAGGAGAAAAAGAAGCTGTAGTTCATCAAAGTAAGGCTGCAGTGAAAAATTAGGCTGTCATTACTGTAACCAGGTACCCAATAAAAACCTAATGCTATCCTGAAACAGAGGTTTTGAGTCTCTCCTCTCTCTCCCCCATCGTACAGGTACAGATATTATATTTCAAACAAATACAGTGTGTCCAAACTTTTGACTGGTACTTTATGTTAACTGTTACATTACTGATGATACTGATATCAGACTGTCACCCTCTCTGTACATTTTATCATTATATTTGTCTCAGACTGAGCCCTTTCTTTGTTTCTTCAAAATATCCACCCTCATTAGTGCTTCATAGAAAAGTCACATTGGCAAGGTCACAGTTGCCCTGGCAACACTACTCTGGCAGGAAGATGCTGAAAATAATGAGACGACCTGTCAGAATGACATCAGCTGTATCAGGAAACTAAGAGATAAAAACTTTTTCAGGAGTAGAACATAAGAGGGGACATGAGAGCAGGGTAACCTTGAACTGCCACATGTCACACAGTTGGTCTGTCTGAGCTCTAATCGTACAGAGGAGGACAGCATAGAATGTATTACTGTATGGTTGTACGAGGTGCAATCATAAAAACCATACCAGTTTAAATCTGTCTGATGTTGCCTTCATAGACATCTGCTTGGGTAACACTGCACAGCTTTCAGTGCTGCAGTTATTTTTACAGCTCTCCAAGGTGGAACCATTTTAACCATTTGCACTTTTGCATCTGTGATTGTCCACTGGATTTCCTTCCACCCTTAAACTTGACTTGAAGAGGACGACGTTAAAGGCAAATGTTCTGATTACCAATAGAAAATATCTTATCTAGATGGTTTATGCTGAGTGTTTTCCCTGACATTTGGACATTTGACTGACTCCAGGAAGAGTAGCTGTACTTGTTACAGCTAATGGAGATCAAAAGAAAAAAAGAAAAAAAAATGGACCCTGCACAATGAACCTGCATGGTGACCAGATCCCAAAAACTGAAATGAGGTGAAGAGTATGTTTTTGTGGGACAATGTGGGATACTTTTAATCCTGAGAGGTACTTTGATATATCGACCCTTAAATAAACCTATACAAACTATGGAGGTTATAGGTTTGGCACAAGCCTGTACAAGGACAGCTTTCTCTTAAATGAAACTCTCTCACTAAGTAAAAAGGCAAGGATAAAAAGAGATTAACTTTTGTTCTTATGGTCTTCTTACAATTAGTCGTTCAGTTTTAATTTTCTGTTTCAGTAACAGTTAAAATGTGAAAAACTGCCAGTTAACTGTGGGTTTCCGTTGGAGTGCATCAGTAGATTGTTTTGAGCTTTTTGTCTCATTTGTATTGTGTCACTCATATTTTCCCCTATGTAAAATTTAAAAATACCTCTTGCAGAAAAACTGTGCAAACTGTTTCATCCCATTATATGTAGCCTGCCAGTCTTTGTATGCTTTCTACTTTCCATCATGTTCTGCCAAATTTGCAGACAGAGTCCAAAATTGACAAATTAAAATGCTCTTCACCAATGATTGTCTCAATATAGCCACTGTCCCAATAAACCCACCTGTTTAAAGTTGCTTTTGATTAGTAGTCCGCAAACAAATCAGGCGAAAGCTGCTCTAAACAAAATATCTTATTGTACACTGACTGTCTCTTTATGATTATCATGTGTATCTGCTTGATGGTTTTTATGATCTTGTGTGATGATTCTGATGTTTGATGATTTGCTGTGTACTTGATTGATGTTTTAATGCTTTTAATGATTTTACTGCA
>JAVDPK010002619.1:349938-367567 GCA_034780415.1 Cichlasoma orientale
CTTGGGGTTCAGTATCTTGCCCAAGGATACTTTGGCATGTGGCCCGGAGCAGCCAGGAATCAAACCGCCAACCTTCCGATCAGTGGATGACCTGCTCTACCTCCTTAGCTACAGCCACCCCAAATATAAACCGTCTTTGCGCTCGGGCACTGGGGACTGTACTATTGAAACCTAATGTTTAGTCCAATATGCTGCAGTGAGCCAGAGAGCCAGACAACAGCCTGCCGCTTAATGTCAGCAAGACCAAGAAGCTCATCGTGAACTGCAGGAGACTACAGGGTGGAGAGCACACCCCTATTCACATAGACTGGACAGAGGTGGAGAGAGTCAGCCGCTTTAGGTTCCAGGGGGCATCAGTGAGGATCTGAGCCTGGTTCTTCATTAGCATTCTTCCTTTTGAAAGGGAGTTTTTCCTTCCCACTGTCACCAAGCGCTTGCCCATCGGGGGGCTGTTTGATTATTGGGGTTTTCTGTGTATTATTGTTGGGTCTTTTTACCTTACAGTATAACTGTTGTTGTGATTTGGTGCCATATAAATAAAACTGAACTGAATATGGTTTTCCACTCTCCTTGTGGTTGTTCTCTTTAGTTAATTCTTAGTTAATTTTGCTTCACTTTGATTGTTTCATATCTGTTTGAGGCTATTTTTTTCTTTTGCTTTTTTTAATCTTTGATGTCATTTTTGCTGTTTTACTCTTTTTGTGTCTCTTTGTCCTTTAACCTTATTTACCCCATAACGTGCGCGGCAGACGCATTGTGTTTCCCATGTGGCCAGCCGGGCTGTTTCTACTACTTTGTGTATAAAAATGTTTTTGTCCATTTTAATATTTTAATAATATCAACACCATAAATCAGGAATAAAAAATATATGTAACAAATATTTTACAATATTTTACATTTTTACCCCTAAGTCACCTCAAACGCTCTGGCTGGTATTTATAGGCTGTCAGATCACTGATTACCTCATAATGGCTTCTGTGGAGCATCCACAATTGTTCACTCTGAGGAGGCTGTAAAACTTTGAGTCTGATACGGAGTCAGTGAAGCTCCCCTCTGTCCGATGCCAGCACTGAGGTGAGCTGCTGAGGATTTCCAGAATTTGTCCGTCTGTGTTTTGGTTTTGTTAGCTACTGTTAGCCGAGGTTACTGAAACTTTTTCAAAGTGGCTCTAACGTTGTTCATGACTCAGACACTCAGAGAATTAACTCATCTGATGTGAGAGGCAGCACGGTGGGGTGGTAGTTAGCACTGCTGCCTCACAGTTGAAATACCATCTGGAATGCCTGGGTTCGATTCCACCTCGGCCTCTGTGTGGAGTTTGCATGTTCTCCCCGTGTCTGCGTGGGGTTTTCTCCAGGTAATCAGGTTTCCTCCCACAGTCCAAAGGCATGCACTTACTGGGGTTAGGTTAATTGGCCACACTAAATTGCCCTGTGACAGGCTGGTGACCTGTACAGGTTGTACCCTGCCTGTAGCCCTATCTTATCTGGGATAGCCCCCCCCTCCCCCCTGTGACCCCAAACAGGATAAGCTGAAGTGGATGGATATGATGTGAGAAAGCAATCAAGTTTTTTTCAGAGGGAATGCGTGATTTTTAGGACACCTGAGCTTAACATTAGCTGGCATAATGTTAGCTTATGAGATGAGCAGGAGGAGGATGAGGCAGAGATAAGGGAGGAAAGAGAGCAATAAATGGACTAGTTCAATAGTGGAGGAGGCAGATGAGGAAGGGGTAGAGAAAGAGATAATGAGAAATAAATGATGAAATGTACAAATGTACAAATCTTAAATGGTCATATATTGTTTAAAATAGCTACTTGTGATCTGTAAATTAAAACAGACTTTTAATTGAGACTTTAGAGAATTTATAGCAGTTTTTAGCTGTATTTAGAATGTGCATCAGATTTCCTTTCAGTATTCTCAGGTTAATGTGCTTCTGTGGTCATATTCCATATCTTTGTGGTATCTTTATTTTATTCCTCATTGGAGTCATTTTTATGTTTCTTTCTGGTTATTTTGTGCCTCTTGAGTTTTTGTTTTTTTTAAATTGCGTGTTGTTATCATTTTGTAGTTGTTATATGACTGTATGTTTATTTCAAGTCTTTCCAAAGAGAAAAATAGCAGGAGTTTGTGCATTAACATTAATGATTACAGTCAATATTCTGCTCACTGTGGCTCATATGATTAGCTTTTTGCTCGTCGCTCTATGAGGTTTTCTGTGTTTAATAAACCACACCGTCATTTATCATTTATCACACACTGATGTTAGAGCAGCTCCCGGCTGATGCATTAATTCAGGCTCTTCCTTGGTAATCTGCAGAATTGCTGGACTCAACCTTCTTAGCAGGGTGTACAAACTCCAGCATGCCACTGAATTATTGACAAGGGCCCAGTGTTTCCAGCTGTCAGCTGTGGTTTCCTCTGATATCAGATCAATATGTTTCAGACCAAACAGGTACTCAGTAACTGCAGCGTGTTCAAACACAGTTGCTCCCACCTTTGTCTCTAGGTTGCACTAGTGAAGGTTATACCAGGTAGGTTTTTTTTGTTTTTGTTTTTTTAATATTTTATATGCCTATTCAGTGGATGTCTACAACTTGACATGTACAAAAGGAGTGCCAGCTTGTTTCAGTTTTGCACCACGAAACACTTCCTGCCTCTGGCAGCAGCAAGACCGCAGAACAGAGCAGCGATCGGTCACATTAAGTGACATCCTATATGTGATTGAGTCACATATAGGATGAAATGGAGGAGTGTGGGGCAAGGTTACTATCGTTAATGAAAACAAACAAAATAACGAAAAATGAAATTGAAAAAAAAACATTTGCGTTAACTGGAATAAATAACTGGAACTGTACTGTGTGTTTACAAAACGAACTAAAACGAACTGAAATGATGGAAAAAATGAGCTTTGTTTTCAGGTTTGTCCGTTTATTTTAAAGCCTTGCTATATAAATAAAATTGAATTGAATGGAATTCCTTCAATATATTGCCCACATAGAAAACATTGTAATCAAATGTGTGCTCGGAGGGGGTGAGCAGAAAGTTTTATTTTTTGGTTGGATTTGACACCTCCAGCAGGATATGTTATGAATTTGCATGGCAAGCTTCATAGGTGGCATCTATAATGGCATCATTACAAACAAGATTAGCCCCATACATATTAATCAGCGGTGTGGAAGGTCTCCCTTTTTGTATATGGCACAGAAGAAACGCACAATGTTTCCTGTGTGATTGTCGTGGCGTTCACACACGGACCCAGCGGAAAGGAGTTTTTTGTTCATATTTATTAGTTTGGCAAACTAGGAGAGATGAAAGCAATGAATGAGTTAGTTTGTGGGCTTAGGCTGCTGACCCAGTGTGGCTCACATACACACACACACACACACACACACACACACACACACACACACACACACACACACACACTGTCACCAGTCTCTGAAAGCAGGCGAGATCTGCACAGAGAGAAGCGTTAAATCCACAAAGCCACACGGAAGCAAAACAGTGATCTGACGGGCCAACGTTCGTACCTTCACTGATGCAATAGTGTGGCGATGACTGAGGTTCCTACAGCCTTAAATAGCCCACCTTGATCTGCACACATGAGCAACAGGTGAGTGACGAGTAACCAACAGCAAGTGAGTAATTGACCAGCGGGTGGAGCGGCTAAGAGAGCCCCGCCTCTGCACGAAGGTAAACGACCACAAGGCACTGTATACTCTTTGTATTTGTAGCCCTAGGTTGTGGTACTTGTGTAGTTCTGTTCATGGGTGCTGTTTATGTTGTATTTCCTGAGGCCCTGTGTATTTCCTGAGGCCCCTTGTGTTTCTGTGTCGGGTTTTGTCTCCTTCTCTGTGTTCTGTCCTTTGTGTCTCCAGTGTTACAGCAAGTCAGTCCCTTCTCTGCATTGTTTATCGTCTGCCTCTGTCAAGTTTGTATGTCTTAGTTCTGGTTGTGTTTTCCTGTCCGATTCCGTTCGTGTGTATCGTCAGTGTGCCCGCCTCCCTGTGTTGTGTCAAGTGTTTCTGTTTCCAAGGCTACTTCCTGTTTGACTTTGCCAGCTCCTGGTATCGTGTGCTTTGTCTTCAATTTTACTTCCCTTGTCTCGTTAGATTCCGTTCACCTGTTCTCACCTGCTCTCTCGCCACTGTCCCTGATTACCTCATGTGTATATATTGTCTGAGTCTCTCCTTGTTCTTTGCCGTGTCCTCATTTATAGCTCCCCTCACACCGTGTGCTCTTTTTGTTTTAGTGTCTTCCTAGATTATGTATTTCTGGCTCCAGTCCACCCTGTCTATATTTAGTATTTTTCCCTGTGAGTAAAAGCTGAGATTAAGTTTACTCCTCATCCTCTGAGTCCTGCATACGGGTCCTACTTTGCCCGAGGTGGGCAAAGTAGGACCCGTATGCTGTCACGGATCACAGCTGATCCGTGACATTTATACTCGTTCTCTCCGATTGATCTTTGGCCTATAATTAGCTAAGACAGCTGGGTCAAGTAATGGCTTTTTAAGTAATGGTTTAATTACTGCCAGCTTAAAGGCCTGTGGTACGTAGCCTATTAATGGAGATTGATATTTAAGATCAAAGCATTCATTAATGGTAGGACTTCTTAGAGCTTCTTGTAGGAACTTTTTTCCAATTGATCTTTGAGTTAACTTCAGTAGTTACTTCCTCTAAACCATCAATGTGTTTATTAGACCCCGTTCCTACAAGACTGCTAAAAGAAGAGCTTGAAGAATGGTCAAATGGTTTGCTGAGAACAATAGGCTTAGCTAATTTTGTCCTGTAATTCTATATCTTATTATTTGAATAAACATGTGCTGAAGCATTAGATGGTAATGTGACAGAAAATGCATCATTTCCTCAGGCTCCAGGGTTTAAAGTGAATTAACATATTGCACACACTATTTGAATTTAAAGTCACCATCTTCTGGAGTTTCACCCGGTACGATGTGTTTTCTCATTATTTTTGTTCAGCTCACCTTGCACAAGATCCTGGATCACCTTTAAATATCTTTGCAAGTTTACAGATTAAATATTTCCACATTCTGCCCTTAAAGCTTCTGTGCTAAGATGTTGAGATCCATCAGCTGTTGAAAATGTTTGCTATAAAACTCCAAGTTTTATAGTTGCACGCCCTCACTCAGAATATCCTCAAAAGCCTTGATTTTAAGACACCTAATCCATGTATACTTAGAAAATACATGTTACATGTTGGGTGTCATGAAAAGTGTGTGTGGCAGGTTAGGACCCCAGAATGCAGACTCCAGAGACAGAATGTAAAGGCAAGAAAACCTCAGCTTTATTGCTGAAAACCATGAAAAACAATGCTGGATGGGGACAGCAGAACAGATTACGACATCACTAGATGCACGAGAAACACGGAAGGAGAGCACACAACAGAAACGGAAGACATCAACAATGCAACGACCTGACAAAGAACTGACGGGAACACACACATAAGAACTGGGCTAATGGGAAACAGCCGGGAGGGAAACACAGGACGCAAAACTAAACCTAAAGCACAAGGACCAAAGACATACCAAAATAAAACAGGAAGTAACAAAACACAAGGACCGAGGCTAGGGCACATGAACCAGATAAACAATAAGCACACAAACATCCACAACCAAAGAACACATGACCAGGAGCCTCACACAAGGAAAACAACATAACTAATAGAACAAAATATCAAAAACAAGCATAAGACGCTGGACCCGAGGCCCCGGACCGTGACATTGGGATCAGTACCCCAGGTTTGACGTGATGCTATACTCTGATTAAAAATTGCTCTTTCAGTTTTTTGTTAGCAGTGTATGTGCTGTTATCTTTCTCACACACACACACTTCATTAGTCTCTGATGATTGTCAGCCTACACAGGGCACCAGTCTTCTGGCTACACACCAGATTGTCAAAAACAAAACATTTTCCAGTAAGCAAAACGAAAGTGAACCACAAACCTAAAATTTTCTACTAACATGTTAAACTGGTGCATCTGTCAGCACATAACAATGTGAATGTAAAGTGCTTTAAACATCAGTAACATATTTGGGTAACACTTTAAAATACAGCCCGTAACTAAGGGTGGAATTCCCCTGGAATTAAATAGAATTTCTGTGTATTTCACTCAAAGTTAAAATGTAATTACCTATAAATAATCAGTGGAAGATACACTATAATAGGGGGGCAATTATTCAAGTTATTATAGGAAAGAAATAATAATACTGTAAGATATTTTAAGTAGTGTGTAATTTCCAGGTATTTTAGTGGGGAAAACAAAATTTTCCATCTTACACTGTAAATAAACTGTAATTACAGGGTTGTAATACAATTTTTAGCTTAATTTTAAACAATAACCAATGAAATAAAAAATTAATTAAATAAACAATCAAAGACTGTTTTGCAACCCCAATGGACTCTTTTTTTAAACAAGATGAGTTTTTAACGTTTTTTAAAGCATCAGTGAACCTGATTGTTGTTGCTGTGATCTCCAGCAGATTGCTGCAGTCTCCAGCAGTTTGCATGTAAGATGCTGATGTGAGACCTACAGTATAGAGTCTGTTTACTCTTATGCCCAAATACCTGCCCGGTGCTTTTAAGCAAGGCTTCATTTATCAAGTAGTTTATTAATTTATTCCATTTATACACTTATTTAACTTGCCAATAGAAATGGGCTTGGTTTTATTCATTTGAATGTCAAGTCAAGTCGCAAAAATGGATATGATTCACATGTGGGAACACTCCACCGCTGCTGATGTGATTGTCCTGTCAGACATGTGGTTAAGTAAATCTATTTTGAACAAAGAGATTATGGTTATAATATTTTTAGAAAAGACAGACCCAATAAGGGTGGAGGTGTTGCCATTTATCTACAGATCTCTAACACTCGTGATTCTTTAACCCTTTTTCCCACCCACAGTCCCACCAGACCCAATCCAAAACATCCTGATAGAGCAACACTGATCACATACTGGCCAATGTTCCACATAAATATACTAAGCCTTCAATACTAAGCCTTAGTGATCTCTGTGTCATCACCACTGTCAGAAACACCAAGACTCCTAATTTCTCAGAACAAGCTTTTACTCATGATTTGTACCATTTTACCTGGAAGAGAATTTGTCTAATTGGTGATGTGGAAAATGAATGGAATTTTTTTAATGACAGTTTCTCCAAAACAGTTAAAATCGTTCTCCGTTCAAGAAATGTTTGAGTAAACAGCTGTAACAATACATGGTTTACTCCTAACTGACTCAGTGAGCACAGCAAGTCTTGGGCCAAAGCACGGAAAACTGATCTGGACTCTGATTGGCTCAGTTCCAGAAAACTGAGAAATATTACAACGGTTGCCATCAGAAATGCAAAAGTTCAACATTTTTAATTGAAACATCAAATATCCTCATTAACCCCCGGAGGTTCTGGAATACCAGTCCCTAAGTGGAGACATAAAAAATTCAGAGCTTCCACCATCCATTGTGAAGGACTCATAATCACTGCTTGATTGTTTTAATGGACATTTTATTTCTGTCAGCTCCATGTTTAACTCCACAAACCTCCCCTGCTGTTTCTCCAGACAAGTGACGGTAATACAAGCTTTTGATTTTAAATATGTAACCATTTTGGAGATGCACAATACCATTAAATCTTTAGACTCCAAAGAGTAAACAGGGTCATGATTTTTTGGGGCCCTTTTTTTTTTAAAGTTGGCAGTTGATTTTATTGCGCCACCCATAATTGATCTTTTTAATCTCTCTGTGGACTGATGAAATCCCGGCCATATGTGCTCCCATTGTTTAAAGAGAGCGGCGGGACAGAGGTAAACAATTACAGGCCCATCTCTGAACTGTCTGCAGTTATTTTATTGACTTTTTAGATAATAGAGAACACTGTGCAGCCCTTTTTATGGATCTATCCAAAGCATTTGAGGTTGTTGATCACAACATTATGCAGCAGAGGCTAATTAGAATAGGACTGTCAGATCAAGCAGTTGGTTGGTTTGGAAATGATCTGTCAAACAGATCTCAGTGCATTCATGCCAAAGGTCTGACCTCCACCTCTGTCAGCATAAGCAAGGATTATCCCAAGCTTGAGACCCATTCATCTCGCACATAAAGGCTTCAGCAGAGGGACTGGGAACATTCTTATATTAGAAATGGGAACACAAACTCAGAGTTATTGGGTAAAGCTCAGGAACCCTAACGCCAGCAGAGGAAAACTATTCAATATAATTCTGAAATACCAGCGAGGAAGAAAGAATACAGATGCAAACTTCCTGTTCCATACAACTGTGTGTATGGACTTTTACATGAGTGAATGTACAGAACAGTGCTTTCCTCAAGTATTAGGTGCAATACTTGTTGCAGCGGAGACACAAAAACAGACTGTTAGATGCACAAGGTCTCACCTGCAGCCCACACATCCAGAGCCGGATATAAGAGTGAAACAGACTGAGTTGTTGCGACTGCACCTTCAGGATCCTCCAATATCACATGTCCTCCACCTGAAGAACTCTGGAGGAGACCAAAAAGGTAGGCTCACAACCAAAGAAACTACTGAAGTTAAGTAACTTCTACATGAATGGAGCAGACTGGAGATTTCCAAGGAAGGTCTGCAGACAGCTGCAGAAATATTCAGGCACCGTGAACTCAAAAACAACTTTCTATCACCCGTACGGGAACCCAGCAGAAAGATTTAATCGTACCTTGTTATCAATACTTCAGACCTTGGATGAGGAGAAAAAGGGAAATTGGAGGGACTATGTAAATAAGGTTGTATTTGCTAATAACTGTGCTACCACCAGCAAAGCCACTGAGTATTCTACCTTTTATTTGCTTTTTGGTAGAAATTCCCATCTGCCAATCAATCTGATCTATGGAACAATAATGAGGAAGGGTGTAACTCTCACCAGGAGTATGCTCAAAAATGGCGACAACAGATGAAAGAGGCATATGATATTGCATCAAAAAACCATCCAAAAGTCCACAGCAAGAGGGAAAACATACTATGATCAAAAGAGGAAGAGTGCAGTGCTCTCACCAGGTGATGGGGTCCTTGTGAGGAATGTGTCAGAGCCTGGGAAACTTTGCTCATACTGGAAAGATCAAATACATATTTTGGTCTCACAGAAAGGTGAAGGCAGCCGATGTATGAGGTGAGGCCTGAACGTGGCACAGGGAGGATTAGAATCCTCCATCGCAACATGTTGATATCTCTTGAGGGGGCAGCACAGAGTACAGGGGGAAGTGAATCCTGTTTTAAGCAAAAGCCAGTATGCCAAAGCACATGAAATACCAGTGAACCACAAACCAGTGAGCTCAGACATGGAGGAACAGTAGGGTTGGATGGCACCACCACCAGGCTGGAAAATAATGTTATGCCAGCAGTCACTACAGAAACTCCCGAAATAATGCACCAGCCTGAAGATGTTGCAGAAGCAGAGGGGAGTGTTTATGGACAACAGCAGCACTGTAAATGATGCTGCAGGAGCAGGACAACCTGGTCAGTTTGCAGATCTGCTCAGTGATCAGGAGAGAGAGTTGCCTCATATGGATTATTGCTGTGTACTGTCATTGATTGCTTTGGGACAGAAAATGAACAGAATGAACAGAATACAGCCACTGACAGCCATTAAATGTGTAATGTTAAATATCACCGCCTTACACCTTGTGCTGTTATATTTTATACTGCTAGGTTTGATTATCCCGAAAAATCAAGGTTTATGTTGAGGACATTTATTTTGGAGGGGAGGAATGTGGCACCCATAGACTATATTTTCTTTTATGCCCAAATACCTGCCCAGTGCTATAAAGCAAGCCTTGATTTATTTAGTTGTTTACTCATTTAACACTTGTTTAACTTGCCAGTAGGGGGCAGGATAAGCTATTTGTGACACAAAAATAAAGTAAACAGTCTTCATAATGCTAATGCTGTGGCGGTCTGCCTGATGTAACACTGTCTGATCTGCAAACACTCTCCAACTACACTCTGAACAGCAGTGAAACTGTTAATATAACAAATTTAAGTAACGAGACATCCATGCTACATGCTACATTCAATCATACAGTTATAAGAGAGAGTTGAAACTGTTTGAAAACTTTCCTTGTTTAAAATGGGTTCAACACTGAAAAGTGTTTAAATGATTCATTGTTTATTTCATTGTTTTTTGTTTAAAATTAAGTTCAGATTGTACTGTCCGTTTGTCTCCAACCATTTACCTCCTCAGTCCTGACTGACCAGAGGTTGCCAGGTGAACACCAACCCGTCTCTATTCCTTTATGACTGAGGCCAAAGGAGCGAGATGCACTGGGCGTCCTCTCTGTTTTGTTGTTCCGTTTGTTTTTAGATACATCAGAGAGAAGGAGTGGAGAATCTTCCTCTTCCTAGTTACATTCATCTTCATCAAAAAAGGAGAAAAAAGAGGGAGAGAAAATAAGTAGGAGAGCAAAAAAGAAGAAAGCACAGAAAGAAAACAAAGAAATAAACTGTACAAACAGAAAGATTTTAATAAATATATTTATAACTATTAAGAACAGTTTATGCTTAATTCTGCTGTGTTTAATTCTGGGTTTGCAAATGAATAAAAATATGGATTTTCTATTGGAGTCTTTCTTCATTCAAGTTGATTCTTTTTTTGTTGTTTGTTTTCTGACAGTGTTTTTGAAAGTTCTGGTTGAACAGTGTTTGTTAAAGGAAAAATCAGGTGAGACTTGGTTCCATTATTATAAGCTCACATGGGCCTATGCCCTGCAATGTTTGCTATTGTTTATTTATTTTTCTTCTTAGCAGAAAAGCTGATAGTCTTATCACATTTTTTAAATTTTGAATTAATGTTTTATCTAAACGTTGGCACACTTTGTTACTGTGTTGTTTTTTGTTTGTTTTTTAAAGTGTTGTACTATACAGAATTGTGTTTTCTCCATAAACGGTTGCAGTGACCCTTGTTTGACCATAACTGAACAAAAACAAAGGTATACAGTATGTATTCAGTGATCTAGTATGACCCTCTAAGGGTGTTATAAATATTGAAACTGGCCCCCACTCCTGCAGTATAGGGTTTGGCAAGATAAACTGGACTTATAGCAGATTAGATCTGGGTTTAGGCCAGATTATATTGGGTTTGGAACTCATTAGACTGAGTTTAGGCCACTTTATAATGGCCTAGAACATGGTACACTGCGTTAAAGCCAAAGTGGATTTGTAGATGAGACAAAAAGACATCCTTATGAAAATGAGTCAGCAAACTCTGAACATGCCACAGTATGTTCAGAGTTTCAGCACCAAATTTGTTGCAGCACAAATGAAGCAAATCAAACGTTTCGGTCTCTGGAGCTCATGTAGAGCATCAATTTATGTTTTTCCTCATCATAATCAGATGATGTTCTTTTTAATGTCAAAATTTCTATTCATGCCTACATATGTGTGATCAGGGTTCAAACTAGATGATCTTTTTTTTTCTTTTAGATGCTATTAACCACATTTATGCTTATTGTTTCAGGGAAATCTGAGGCTGAGTGGTACACAGGATACAACACTGAAACAACACTGGAATAAAAACATGCTTCTTGCACTATTAACATGTCGCAATATTCTTTCCAAAAAGCAAAAACACTCAATATTAATTATTAGTAAAGCAGGGATATGCCTTACAACACTTTTTCCATATGAGTGTATAGTGTTGTGGGTACAGGAGTCACTCTGTGCACCTCGAGCAGGGATAAAGTGATGAGCCTGACAGCAGCAGAAAATATTTATGACACCTCATCCAGTCAGCAGCAGTAAGCACTATTTAGACCCGGTTAGTTTCCTCCAGATTAATTAGAAAATAAATTTTGTTTAATGTTTAGTGACACAAATAATCATATTCCCATCTTTTGGTGTAACTTACCAATGTATGTACGTGTCTTTTGATTTTTAAATTTTTTTTTAAAGCAACAGGTGAACTGTGAAAGTTACACTGGTGTAGTTAAACTGACCTGTTTAGCTCTATTAATAATTGTCAAAGTGAAGCAGTACCATAACTCTGTATCAATTATATCCATTTTTGAGAATTACCAAATTGCCAGGCTTTAGGATTGTCATAAAGTGATGTTACTTTACTCAAAATATGCTGAAAGCCTTAAATGCTAAGGGTTAAATGACATCATCTCTTCAGTGAACAGAGAAAATGTGAGTGGGCAGGAGGGTAAATGACCAAAAACTATACATCCTGTATGAAAGAGTAGGGGTATGACAGTATCTAAGGTTTTTGTAGTTTCATCTCAGCAGATTCTTAGCATTAACATCCACCCCTGTATAATTCAATCATTCAGTGTATTCCTATTCTCTGACCACTGCGGTTGTCTTTATGAATTCTTCTTCACATTTTTCCTCAGCTTAATAACATGTTCTGTTGAGATCTAGAAAAAGAGTTGGGGTCAGCACATAGGAGGTTTTTTCACTATTCAGCTGTCACCTTAGACTGAGTTTAGGTTGGATTTGTACCAGTTAGCAAAATGTTGGTTAGGACCCAGCTGTGGGTCTACCTTCAGCTGGAGCTTCTCCATCCATTCATCATGAAAGACTCAACTCATATACAGTATACAGATTGTAAGCGCCATTTATATTTATGTTATGACTTATTGAAGTAATAATTGTGATGCACATTCTTGATTTATGTTTGAGAATGCTTCATGTGTTGTTTCAGTCTATTCTGAAAGTTTCTCCAGGAAGCTGAACTTATTGTGAAAGTTTTTTGTTGTGAAGAGAAATAAAGAAGCGGACGGTGGAGCGACACGATGGTTTTACCGTCGTCGTCGTCGTTGTTTGATGAACCGACGCGTTAAAACAGTTGCCAATCCCGTCCCGAGTGTGGTTATTTTAAGCATAAGATTACATTAGAACGACAAGAATGGAAATAGCCACTACACAGATAATTGTAAAGTTACAAAGTATTTTAAAAAACAATTGAAAGATCAAAATACTTTGTACTTTATACTTTAAAAAAAAAAAAAAAACAACAGTGTGGAGTTTGCATGTTCTCCCCGGGTACTCTGGTTTCCTCCCACAGTCCAAAGACATGCACTTACTGGGATTAGGTTAATTGGCCACACTAAATTGCTCGTGTGTGTGGTTGTCTGTCTCTCTGTGTTGGCCCTATGACAGGCTGGCGTCCTGTCCAGGGTGTACCCTGCCTTGTGCCCTATGTCAGCTGGGATAGGCTCCAGCCCCCCGTGGCGTGAAGTGGATGGATGAATTGAAAGATCAAAACAAGAAGGCAGTGTCCCTGAATGCGATTGGATCCTATCATTCATTTTCTATGTGCATCCAGGGCTGAGTCGTGGGGGCAGCAAAAAAGAAAAAAAAAAAGATGCTCAGCTCTGCGCCTCTAACAAGGCGTTCAAAGCCAGCTGAGAGTCTCCAGTGCCCTGCAGCCCTTCATAGGAATCTGCAGGCTTCATCATCGGTGGATGTTGTCCCTTGTGTGGGCTGCAGGATGAGCAGTAGGAGTCTGGTGCTTTGTGGATTCAGGGAACATTCAAAAGTAAAGGCTTAGGCAGTCCAATCCCTGGTTGTAGTAACATCAAACCATCCATCCATTTCTTAAATGCTTATCCCCTTCAGGGTCACAGGGGAGTTGAGCCTATCCCAGGTGTCGTAGGGCAAAAGCAGGGTTACGCCATGGTGAGGTTGCCAGTCCATCAGTGTTAAAGGCCTATTATTGTCCCTTATCACCTTGGATTTTGTTAGTCAGTGTATATTTGAGAGGTTTGATGTTTAGGCCATGTTAGGTATTAGGGGTTAGGCCACCGTTTTAACAGACTCCTCACAGACTGAGTGTTACTGGGAATCTCCGTGCAGTTTGCTTTCCAGTGTTTTTTTAAAAAGTTGAAGTGAACTTTGAGCAGAATGAAGTTTGAGTGATTTCAGCGGGTGGATAAATATTTATTATGAAATCGGATTCTACTCAGTCTGCAGGTGAGTCTGTTAACTGGACTGAGATCATTTCCACAGCACTGAGACATTCGGTCTAATCTGACAACACACACGGTGAGCTTGAGATCAGTATGATGGTCAATAGAAGTCCATTCAAATTAAATCTAGTCTCTCAACTCTCCTGAGTGCACCACGCCTTACTGAGAAAATCAAACTTCACCAGTGATCTGAATCATAATCACCTCAATAATGACTTATGGTATTCACCGAGTTTACATGTAAATTGTTTCTGATTTAGAGTTCATTAAAGTTTGAACTGTATAAACATCACTGTATAACACACACACACATCTCATTCTCTTTGTTCGTCTCAGCAGCTGGTAGTGGGTGTTTGGAGGTTTTGTATGAGTGAGCATGCTGGAAGCTTCTGAACACATGCTGCAATCACACGAGAGCACCACAGAAATGTCAGTCTGAATCATGAACTGTGACAGATGATTAGGGATTCTGGAGGATTGCGCACAGCCTGTAAAATGCAGCGACATCTCTATCTCTGTTCACCTGACTGTTCAAACGAACATCAGTGAGTGGACTACGGAGCAGGTTCGGCATTCCCATGATGCTTCACTACATCCGACCACTCCAATCGTGCTAAGAGATCAAACAGCACGGGTTCACCTTAGTAACACAACTCTGACGTTCAGAATCTGGCTACATACACATTCTTCTTGTCATGCTCCTGGGTCAGTCTGCCCAGCATTTGAGTTGTGTAGGCTTTTTACTTCTGTGTATTTAATTATTGCCTCTCTCCTCTTGTCCTTTGTTGGATCCTCCCTCACGCTCTGTGCTCTCCTTGTTCTGTCCTAGAATCCTAGTTTCCACTTTGTCTTGTTCCTGCCTCGCTCAGCGCATCTTTTGTTGTTCAAAGTAATTTGCAAATATAATCCAGACTAAAAGCAATACAGTTGTTGCAGCCTTGCTAGGAAGAAAATCAGACTGTGTGTATAAGTTAATTGGCTTATCAACTTGACTAACAGTGTTAGGCACGAGTAGATCGCACAGTGATTAAATCTTGTTGTGCCCTCGGGGAATCGAAAGCAGAAACAGGTTCCTGTGAGTTTACACCCCCCAGCTGTCACTCTTTGAATCAGAAAAAAAAAAAATCTTAAAGTGGAAAAGAAACCTCTCTGATCCTCTCTGTGGATGAACCTGAAGTTGTCATTGAGCAACACTGCACTGCAATCAAAGCCAAGGCCTTGAACAAACATTTGGAGGGCAGAGATGTTTTATTGCAGGTGGAGAGCGCAGCATCTTCAGCCACCTCAAATGTCGCCTCCAGCAGATTTCTGATGGAAATGTCAACATTTGTCTTCACTCCACCTTGAGTCTGTGTCCTGACACCGCGCTGCTGTCGCAGCCTCTCCTCAGCTGTCCATCATACCTGGCAGGGATATTATTGTTCTGACACAAGTGAAGCCAACTTGTTCTGATGACTGATGAGGCTACCTGATCAGAGAGGACCAGTGGAAGAGAAGAAAGGCGCTGCTCTGGACAAATGAAAGTGTGGATGTCAGAGATAAACTGCTGTCTGTCTGCTGTCACACACCCAAAGAGCAAGGTCTGACCAGAAACTGCAGAAAAATAACATTGTTTTTAAAAAACTACATACTTCTGAAAATCTTGTTTTACAAACATCTTCACTGCTTTAATGCAGATTCTGTGTCCTGTTTAATGTCTGTAGTAAAAAGGAGGGAAAATTTCAGAAAATGGTGAGAGTGTCTTCCAACATATTTCAAAAGTATCCAGACTTATCCCTGAATTTCTAGAACCTCACTGTGATCAACCTGTGACAATGTCAGCTGATTTTATTTTGTTTACTAATGCAGAGATAACATCAGGTTAAAATCTAGACCTCTGTGATAAAATTGTAATAAAGCATACGCTATGTCGGGGAAAGGATATAAGACCATTGTTAAAACTTTGGGTGTTCTCAGGAATTCAGTGACCTTAATAATGGTGAAATGGAAGAAGTCTGGAATCAGCATGGTCGAGCAATTGGTGTGTCCAGCTGGTGCATTTGGGAGCAGTTTCCTGGAGTAATGGTTCACCTTTCTGTATGACATCTGGAGTACACAGACTTCACTAAGAAGACTCAAATGTTGCTCAGCAAAGTGCTGATTAAAGAGCTTTAAATCTTAGATAATTATCTGAAAACATGTTTTTATTTGGTCACATATTTTCTTGGCTCTAGACTGGTGGGAAAAAGGAAATTTAAATATAGTCAGTAACACAATAAACTCTCGGGGTCTAGTTTCCATTGTCCAGAATCAGTGGAAATAAATTACCAACTTCTAACAGAAAGGTGTTCTCATCCGAATTTAAGATCGTCAGCAGTTTTTTGAGTGAGGAGTCATATGTGGCCTCAAGCGCTTTAATAAGAGGAAGCTATCTGATAAATGAATGCTAATAGCTCACTATTTATATCAGACTAATGTGGTATAATGAGCTGCACCCTCAATTACAGCATGTTTCATTATATAACTGAATGTTCCTCCTCATTTCATTTCCTTCAGAGACATGGAGAGAGGGAGGAGAGTTCAGCCTGTGGGATTAAGAACGCTGGAACTTTAAAGAATTGTTGCAGAAATCAGAGTTTGATACAGAGTCAACACAAACTCTGTTCACGTTGCTCCAGGTCATTCAGATATAATTCTGCACATGAATGACCAACAATTGTATCTGTAAACAATCAAATCAAAATTCCAGCCTCAAACTGAACTAAAGTGTCAGCTTTGAAGACAATTAAACACTCTGTATAGTAACCAAGGTTACCGCCATGATTTAGGAGAAAGGAGCGAGTTTTATTCCGATGCAAAGA
Organism: Cichlasoma orientale; assembly: GCA_034780415.1. Classification (NCBI taxonomy): domain Eukaryota; kingdom Metazoa; phylum Chordata; class Actinopteri; order Cichliformes; family Cichlidae; genus Cichlasoma; species Cichlasoma orientale. Next base: position 366,735 of record JAVDPK010002619.1, read on the forward strand.
TTCCTACAGACTCTATCCAAATAGACGTGCAGGCTCCTCTGAACAATTTTCTCTTTTTAAAATCAGCAGCTTCTTTAAGGATCAGCCTGACTGTTCCAACCACAATCAAACCAACATTCATCTTCCAGCTGACAGTGAAGATGAGACACGGGTCTGAGTTCAGGTCCAGAAGTTTTAGAACCTTAAAATTCATTGAGAATCTCAAATGGTCTCGGCAGACTGAGGTCGTCAGGGTCGTCAGAGGTCAAGAAGACATGTGTTCAGAAAACAGGAAGGCCCCTGCTAACTGCATTTGAGCTGAGACCACTGAGATCACCTACGCAGATGTGAAAATAAACAAGTTTGTAATGCAGGAACATATTTGTATATGAGACTTCATTTCATTTGGAGAGTAAGGAGAGACACATTAAGACCGGCAAAAAACACCCTGTTTGTTTTGTTTCTCTCTCTCTCTCTCTCTCTCTCTCTCTCTCTCTCTCTCTCTTTACACTCAGGTGGAGAGGCGGGCCTTTACCTGTTTCCGCCCTGGATGGAGTTGCCCTTTCCCAGGCTTGCACTCATGCACCTGCAGCACATTGTTGTATTAGTGTTTGGCATTCAAGGACTGTCTGTGACAGTGATTCTCCGCCATTGTTGTCTCCAGCATGGTGGTAAATTCCAGTTTAGTATTTGTCCTTGTGTATTTGCTCAGTAATTTTCTTTCCTTGTCTGCTTCCTAGTCCCCTGCCTGGAGTTTGTTACTCGCGTCATAGCGTCTGTCAAGTGAGTTGAGATCTTGATAGCATATAGCCGTAGCCTGGTACTGTGTGGATAATCATAATGTAGAATTGTAT
>JAVDPK010002619.1:394310-416354 GCA_034780415.1 Cichlasoma orientale
GCCCCCCCCCCCCCCCCCCCACGGGCCTAATCTCACTTTCATTTGCTTTTATGTGTGTGCTGATTTCATGATTATGTTCTGCAGGTCTGAAGATGTTCCTGACTCATCATTACTATGAAGGAACAGTGTCCTATCTGCCAGCTGGAGACATCATAGGAACACCACGAGACGCCACCAAGTGTCGATCTGGGTGAGAGATTTAAACCCCCCTTTTTTTTTTTTTTTTTTCTTTTTAATAAATGTGCTTTAGAATCTGTAGACATTTAAAAGCTCATCATGAACATGTGACCTCGGTTACAGCAATAACACAAGTCATGTACTAGTTAACTAACAGCTACCTGATGTTTGGTTTCAGTCAGCATTGGTTTTTTTTTCATATTTAACAAATCAAACATTTAGCTAACTGTGGAGGTCGGTTGAATTCGACTTTGGCCAAACTCTTTTAGCTGAATCATGTAAAATGAATAATTAATAACCTGCTGAGGTTAACTAATGATTTGTTTATGTAAAATCTCAAAGCTAAAACGGCTTCTTGTTATAGTCGTTTGATGGCATCCTGTAAGTAACACTGGTTTCTCTATAAATTTCCAGGTGTGTGATTTGTCAGCACAATGGGCAGCTACTTTCAGAGAGAACTGAGAAGTACGAGATGGATGAAGCATCAGACTCTGGTGAGTCCAAAAGCTATTTATCCAGAGCTCTTAAACACTGAACATTACTCAGTCCCCTCCTCAGGAAATGAGGCAAACCTTCTTGTCTGACTTCATCCTGCTGCTTCTTGTTAAATCTCAGAAAATAACAAAACCTGGTCCATCCGTGGCTGCTCTGTAGTCTTCTATAACAACATCAGCTGACTTGTTTTTCCATTTTCATTGGATTGCATATTTCTAATACCAATATATTATTTCTGAGCACTTTTTGTCCATATTTACTTCAAGGTTCTCCAAGTTTGCTGTGTCCCAGGTCAAGAATAAATAAAACAAACTCGCTAGTTGTTCTGGAAGTTTGATCACATTCCCAAAGTGCAAATAAACTTTAAACCTCAACCTCTTAAACTTCAATATGTTAATGTAATGACTCTTTGGCACCACTTGTTAAGATTTAAGTGTGTGTATCCGTATATTTGAACCTGTAGGTATACTTTTGACAAATACAAATCTGTGCGCCTAATTATTGCTTTTTAAAGTCATTAAATATTTATGCCACCCTGGAAAAAGGACTGTACACTTGTGACCACACCTGCAGCTGTGCAGCCTGCCCAGGTACATTCAGTATGTGGGGAACATTAGACTGAGTGTTCTAGTTTTTATTGGATTTTTTTAATGAATTAAAAGCAAACTTATGGCATAGAGTGACAACTGTTTGGCAGCAGTGGTGAAATGGGTCTGTTTTTCATCCAGAGAGTAATGGCGAGTGGAGGACGATCCGAGGGAAGTTCCTGGCTATAAATGCTGCCAGCATGAGCTGTGCTTGTCCTCGCAGCCCTAAAGGCCTCTCGCCTGCTGCCCACTTGGCTGACGGCACCATAGACCTCATCCTCGTCCGAAAATGTTCTCGCTTCAACTTCCTTAGACACCTCCTTCGACACACCAGCAAAGATGACCAGGTGTGTTTCCAGACTGGATAATAAATCCATGTTCTGATTGATGTTCTTTAGACACAATGGTAGGATGTTACAGTCCACAGCCCAGTACTTTCTTCTCTTGTTCTCTCCATCAGTTTGACCTAACCTTCATTGAGGTCCATCGAGTGAGGCATTTCCGTTTCACACCACGCCACTGCCAAAGCGACTCGGACCTGGAGTTGGACCTGCTGGAGAATGGCAAACGGCAGATCTTCAGCCAGATCTGCAAAGACCACCCAGCTTGTGGCTGTGCACCCGCCTATAGCAGCTGGAACTGCGATGGCGAGATCCTGACCCACACAGCCGTTGACGTCAGGTATGACAAGCCTCTGGAGTTTCTTCCTTACAAATATTAAAACTTGATTTAAACTTTCTCTCTCTGCTGCTTCCTCAGAGTGCACTGCCAGCTGATCAAGCTGTTTGCACGCGGGATCGAAGAACTGCCAGTGTTTGAGGATCTCACCAACCCCTGTGCAATATAGCCCCCCAATTATTGAAGCCATCTGATTATGGCCGCTGCAACCTCCATCATGTGACACTCATCACATCTTCCACTTGAAACTCAACAGCATCGTCTGGCTAAGTTATATTGTTACTCAGCAAATGTCAGCAGCATGGTCAGAACCTAAACTTTACTGTCCAGGTCTGAAGATTTAAGGTGATTTCTTCAGATGGGAAGTGATGCTTACTTTTCTTCCTTCTAAACAGCTCTATTCCCTAAAAAACTGTTGAAATTCAGTAAACTGTAGATCCAGACAGTAAAGCGTCATCCTCAGATTTTGGATTTCTTCCAGAGGACTGTTGGTGTTTTGGGGAATGGTTGTAGGGTGTTTGGTACCTGATTTATTTAATATTGAACACAAGCTGTCATCAACTGTTAAGGCAGCTCGTGTATTTTATTAGCCTCTTAAAACTGAAACTAAAAGTTGTTTACGTGTATAAAAAAACTTGGATTGTGTTGCCTGTTCAGATGATGTCCATCCACTTACAGATGTGGACAAAATTGTTGGTACCCTTCTGTTAAAGAAAGGAAAAATGCACAATGTCACTGAAATAACTTGAAACTGACAAAAGGAATAATCAATAAAAATCTAACACTGCTGTTGAATTATAGTTCATCAAGATTATTTTAAAAAACAAACCAGTGAAACTGGCCTGGACAAAAATAATACCCTTGGTACCCTTAATATTTTGTGGCTTAACCTTTTGAGGCAGTCAAGCAATTTTTGTAACTCAATGAGACTTCTGCACCTGTGCACAGGTATTTTGGCCCACTCGTCATATGTAAACTGCTCCAGCTGTCTCAGGTTTGAAGGGTGTCTTCTCCAGACTGCATGTGTCAGCTCAGTCCACAGATGGTCAACAGGATTTAGATCAGGGCTCATAGAAGGCCTCTCCTTAGCTTTCTGTGGTCCATGTTCAGTTGGCACACAGCATGATACCAAAATAGGCAGACTGAAGAAAAGTTAGACACCCGTGATGCTAATTACAGGACACATTTCTGGGGGCACCATCATTTTTATCCAGGCCACTTTCATTAGTTTGTTTTTCAGAATAATTCTGTGGAGCCTCAGTTCAAAAGCAGTGTCTGATTTTCATTAGTTCATTTTCAGTAAATTTTTATTTACTACTTTTTTTCAGTTTCAAGTTGTTTCAGAGACCGTATTGGGTTTTTCTTTCTTTAACAGAAGGGTACCAACAATTTTGTCCACGTCCGCATGCCGTCCTCCTCCTTTTTTTTCCTTCTTCACCTCTCTCCTTAACCTAGCTTCAACGGTTCCTTCTCATATCTTTATGGTATGGCTGATTAACCGCATCCCTCTGTGGTTAATACACCTCTGCACATCACCCACATCAAAACTGGTACCAGTACATTCTTCTCATTCCTCAAGCATCGCCACACTCTCCAAGATTGTGTTAAACAATCTGGTTGACCGCCTTTCCACGCCCATATACTTATGTCCACTAATTTAAATAAATAATAATACAAAGGGTAAATCATTGATGTGAGCAGGTTTATTGGCCTAACAACTCTCCTGGTGGACGTCCTGTCTGCCATGTTAATCCTTTTATTTTCCTGCATCTTTGTCCACGTTTTTTTGGGTGATTTTAAATTAGCCTTGGGTCGATCTTGTTGCTGTTTTGACCAGGGCTCGTTTCGATTTGAGTTTTACTGAGACCTTTATAAAGTGAACCTTTAGGCTCAGGTTTGTCTGAAACCTGTGGGCCTTCACTTTGACACGTCACAGGTGTTTATTTTGCTCTTGTTATGGTTGACTGTCTCGACTGCAGATATTAGCAATTATCTTTGACATGCTGCAAGGATGCCAGACACCCTACAATCATTCCCAGGGTCATGTGATCATTAGGGGTCAGGGGTTACCTCATGTTCATTGAAAGTTAAAGGTAATTGAGTCAATATTTACAGACAGTTATTCTGATTCCACAGTTTTTCTCTAACAGTCACCATGTTTGTTCCTGTGGGAAGATTTCAGGTTCTCAAACAGGTCCATTAGTGTTGCCCCCACTCCTCCTGGGTTCTCCTGGGTTCTCTGTTTTTCCAGGAGACCTAAGCTCAGTTGTAGCTTCGTAATTGTATTTTTTTTTTTCACTCTTTTTGACTCTCAGAAAATAGGCAAAAAAGAAAGCTCTGAAGTTTTAGTCTTGTCAGTCAAGCTGGTCATGGCTGGATAAAGTGAACAGCGCACAAATGAATGCTTTTATCTTCCATTTCTGCTCGATATGCAATTCAGTCTGAGTAAAGACATTACGCAAAGTTTCTGTGCTTGAGCAGCAGTTTTACACATTAACTGTTCTGATAAACCTGTGAGCTAAAGCTGTAGCTGTGTCTTCAGTTCACTGTAGTGAGGCGTCGCGCTTTGAACTCATCTGTCAGGTTAATATTGTCTCATAAAACCTCAAGATAATTACCTGAACCTTCCAAAAATGAAAGGATTTATAGCCATTGCAGTATTTTTGCAAAAATGAAAATCATTATATGTTTATTTTCAAAATTGTTTCTCACAGTGAGAGATGCCATGTGGCCAAAAGTATGTAGACAGCTAAAAGGCATATTCCAGAGCTACAGACGTTAATCTCCTGCAGCACTGTCTGTAGTTTTTTCCCATTAAAGGTCACAGCAGCATTAGTGAAGTCCAGCATTGATACTGGATGATATGGATGGATGGATGTACCCGTGCTGAACTCTGGGTGCAGTTAGCTTAAAGTGTGTGTGAAGCGCTACAACCTGCTTTAGCTCTGTGGAAACTTCTGATCCTGAAGTGCAGGAACGTTACGCGATTTCTGACAGTAATTATTTCGATACCAAACACAAGAATCGAGAGCTGGTGTAATGGTTTGAATTGTTCAAACTGTTTTTAATATAAATAACAAACATTGAGCATTAGTCTTAATGAATTTATGCCTTAAAAAAATCTGAATAGCGGTCAGACACTAATAGAAACACACAACCTTTGCGATCTTGACAAAGAGATGTTTTCTTAAGTATCTCCTTTCACAGCATCACAGGTGAAAAGATTTGGGCCACACTGCAAACAAAGCATCCAGAAAGGGCTGTCTGCAGTGTTTTAGGCTCTAAGTGTGTATCCACAGATACTTCCGTTTTCTTTGTAAGTAACATTGTGGATAAATGAGCTAATCTTACTGTGAGAAATGCAGTGTGTGGTTTTAAATTGTGGTTCTTTGTAAAGCCCAGTGTTGATATTCATCCCTTTGCTCAGAAGAGCAGCTTTCAGCAGGCATCGCTGAGCGTGCTCACCGCGGGCACAAGGTTGTTGTAGATCATGAAGTCCACGTGCGGCCGCCTCAACTCTTATGTTATCCATCCTCACGGTCAAGTTCTTTTAGAGGTCTGTTTAGTTTTATTAACAGATATCTGTTCTATTTAGATTAAAGCATCAGGATTCTCCCCGGAGAATAAACTTTTTGAAGCAGTAATGTAGAAAATAATTTCTCAGAAAGGAAAACGAGCATCAACGAGCTGGAATGTCAGACTGTAGATGTTGGTTTCTTTCTTTATGTGTTTACCAGCACTCCTGTTTCCTTTTCGCTGATGTTGAGCTGGACTCAAACTGATGGAGGAGGGAACCAGTAGCAGCTCATGATATACCGAAACACCTACCAATCAGCTTTCAGCTTTAGCCTCATCTGTAATCTGACCAAATACCAGCAGGGGTTTGCTGATGTAGCAGTTTGTGTCTGTGATAGGTGTAACTCAGCCCAGAGGTCTTCAGGGCTCCTAAACCTTTGAAACCAGCCTAAAGTAGGCACATGGAAAAGTGACCATGAATTTGGAAAGCTGGTAAACTTGGGTCAAAGGTCAGGCCTCTGTTAACTGGAACTGGATGGAGCTGTGAAGACCTTTAGCTGCGCTGTCTTTCTCGTGCTGATTTAGCTTTTAAAGTTGTATTGATGTGTTGTCCTTCTGCTGTAAAACCCCCAAACGAACCAAATACATTAAAACGTGTCCACACTGAGGTCGACTGAAGTGGGTTTTCAAACAGGAGAGGGTAAACAAATATTTACATTTAACCAGCTCTAGTTATTATTGAAATGTGTTCCATAATCATAGTTTTGTTACAAATCTAACTGGATATTGGCAAATTCAATGCATGCTGGACTGATACTATACCTGCTGAGCTAACTGCAAACATGCCCTCCATAGTCCTTCAGACTCAGTGTAGCAAAACTGTCCAGCCAAGCATGCTGCTAGATTACACTGCAAACATAAAAGGCCCGGTCACACCAGAAAGGGTTGTTGCTAAAAGCTTGGTCAGGTAGTGAGCACTGTATCTGTCAGGCTGGGAGCATGCTCTCTGTAGGATTTGTACTCCCAGCATCTTGTCATTTTGGTGTGACAAGAATCTCAGTGTGCAAACTTCTGTACGCACACTTGCTATGCTGAGCACATTAGTGTATTCACAAAGACAGTTGTGAGTACAATCACTGCACTGAGAGTATCTACATGGTGTCAAGAAGCTGAGTGTGGAGCACAACCAGCCAGCAGGGGGAAGATACATCGTTGGTGCAGATAGATACTCGTGATATCGAGCTACATGTGTTGCTGGATGGTGGCACACATCTAATAAGATGAGCCATTAATGTCTTGACATGATCTTATCTGGTGGTGTGATCTGGCACGTCAACATTCGCAAACATTAGACATGAATGTTGCTGCGCTCCACCGTCAGTCGAGCTCCACTGGAATCAGCTGCTTTAAATGCTGATTAAAAAATGAGGTTTTCTTGTTTGGCAAAAACAAAATGAATGAAGGGAACTTGCCGGTATGATGGACAGCAGCGTGACTGCACAACTAAAACTATCTTCCTTCTCTCAAAGGTTAACATTAACATTTGTGCAGTGAATAATATGGCAAATCACTATGTGTATTATCACTGAATGTTTTGCTTTCTGCCTGTCATTTAATGCCACAAAAAGATATGAAAAGCATTCATATGTCATGTAAAAGCTGCATGACATCATGTTGGTCAAACAAACAATGTTGCTTATACAAAAAATGGTGACGTGACCGGGACCTCAGAAGGTGAAAATTGTAAAAAGCTAGATTATATTTGATTATGTAGAGAAAACTGTAACCGTATCATCTGTAGTGTTTTGTAGAACATATAGAGTGAACTGCAACTAGTTAATATTTTAGCACAACTTTATCATATTTATTTTTCTGATTTAATAGCATATAAAAACATAAGTGTTCATCTTTCATATCTTTAAATCCATTTTGATCCTTCTTCTTACAGGACCCTGTTCCAGTTCTGTGAAGCTTTTCTTAATTTAAAGCCTCTCCTGCTTACAGGGAATACAATAATCTGCAACACTGTAGTTTAATCTGACACTGAAAACTAGTTTCATCTAGCGAATCAGTCGACCTCGAGCTGTAATCTGAGCTGTAACTTGTACTTTCTGCTGTAGCTGTTGCATTATCAAGAAATAAAATATTTTCAACACTTCATGTTCAGAGTTATGAGGTTTTTCTTGGATTCGAGGAAACAAATAGAAAATAGCACATACATGATGTAAGAAACATAATCAGCCAATCACGTGGCAGCAGCTCATTACATTTAGGCATGTAGACATTTAGCGTCAGACTGGGGAAGGAAGGTGACTTAAACGTGTGTGTGTGTCATGAAACATGCATAACGAGGATGAGGAGCTGAAACAATACCCCCCGGGAGGCAGACAGAGAAAGACCCGGGGGACCCGGGCCGTCCGCAACCCCTCAGAAGCTGTGAAGACTCGAGGCCACACGTCGCGATGGAATCCGTGTGTGCACCCCAGAAGAGGAAAGAGGGAGGCCCTACATGGAGCCCTCATGGCCAAAGGACAAGAGAGCCAGAGGCCAATCACCCCAGCGCTGCCCGACACCCAGCAGAGCCCCCCTCCCACAAAACTATCCAAATAAACCATTTCTCTGCAGATGAAAGCTGTTTTAAGAATTTTTGTTAAATAAAAGGAAGGTTGGAGATTGACCTATAATTACCTAAGACAACTGAGTCAAGTGATGGCTTTGTAAGTAATCGTTTAGTTACTGCCACCTTAAAGTCCTGTGGTCATTAATAGAGACCGATTGATCATATTAAAGAACAAAGCAATTAATGGCAGGGTTTCTTTGAGCAGTCTTATAGGAATGGGGTCTAATAGACACGCTGATGGTTTGGAGGACATAACTTGAAGTTAACTCGGATCAATCAGAGAAAGACACTAAATTGTTTATTTCTTTTTTAATTTTGTTAATGTATACTTTTCTTTAATTGCACCAAGAGAGGGAGGCTGTAACCCAGTTTCGTTGTGCAAATGTACGAGTACAATGTGCAATGACAATAAAGGTTATTTCATTTCATTTCAAATATCAGTAGTACTGAAAGTAGCTGTACATCATGTCTGTGAGATGTTTCTGAATATTTGTTCTCTAATTGTTTAAATTTTATTTGTGAAGAAATTCATGAAGTCATTACTAGTTAAAGTTAAAGCAATGCTTGGTTCAGCAGAGCTCTGACTCTGAAACCTGGTGTTGTTCTTACTTTCTTCAGTCAGTGATGAATAGTAAAATCAACCAGCTTTACGGAGGGCTTTTTTTTTTTTAATAGAGCAACAAACTCTTTTTCCAGGCTAAATGAAGATCTTCTAAATTTGGAAGATGGGTTAACTGCTTTAAGCTGCACTTTTATGAATTATACCAGGGAGTCAGGCACTTCTGATTTGAAGTTTTCATTGTCAGAGGAGCCACAGGATCCAGAGTCATATGCAGTGAGGATGTAAAAGTAAGTCAGTGGCATTCCATGAGGATGAGCAAGGCCAGCAGGGCTTGTCCTGTGAAATCTAAGAATAGATCTCAATTAAAACCAAAGTGAAAATGATCTCTTTCCTTTTATCTCAAAGCTTCTCGCCTGTTTGCTTCCATCTTGTGGCCACAATTGGCTATTGTTGTAGGAAGCACTAAACCATAGCATGCCTGGATTTCATTGGTGTGTTTGTGTTCCATTAACAAAGGCTTGAGCTTGTCAAGCTTTTTTCTGGTTGTTGGCACATGCACACTGTGGGAGACTGCTGTTAGATTAGCACGTTAAACAAGCTGCTGCTGGCTCTGTTTTCACTGGTCTGAGATCAGTTACCATCTGCGCATTTGTGGAAAAATAAGTAGCAAGCAAGTAACTGAGCTTTTGTGATTAATCCTCATAACAGATTTTTTTTGTCTTACTAACCATTGTGGCCAAAAGTTTTTATGAACTCTTTTAGCACATTAGGAAAGAAAGCCTTGATGATGGCGAGGGGACCTCAACTCCTGCCACATCTACTTTAATAAAACAGACAAGTTGAATTCAGACAGCACTTTTAGATTACATCTGTGAGGAATGACTTGGTTGAATGAATATACAAAGTTTAACCTGCTGTTTTGCTAATACACTGCCTTTATTTTTCATTAATATTTTTAACCCCCCTGTAGATACATACAGTTTACAGGCCAGGCATTATCATACACCAGGAGGAACCCGGGACCCACTGCACCGGCGTAGGGTCTGACAGTGGGTCCAAGGATTTCATCCCGATACCTAATTGCAGTCAGGGAGCTATTGCCTGTAGAGGTCGCTGCGTCCCTACATGGACATGCCTCCCCAGATCATCACTGACCCACCACCAAATGGGTCATGCTAAACGATGTTACAGGCAGCATAACATTCTCCACAGCTTCTCCAGATCCTTTCATGTCTGTCAAATGTGCTCACGGTGAACCTGCTCTCATCTGTGAAAAGCACAGGAGACCAGTGGTGAACCTGCCAATTCTGGGAATCTGGCCTGGCTCCATGGTGCCAGGCACTGAGCACAGGGCCCAGTAGAGGATGCTGTGTCCTCAGGCCACCCTCATGAAGGCCGTTTCTGGTTGTTTGGTCAGAGACATTCATACCAGTGGTCTGCTGGAGGTCATTTTGTAGCTCTGGCAGTGCTCATCCTGTTCCTCCTTTCACAGAGGAGCAGATACCGGACCTGCTGACCGGTTAACGACCTTCTCCTCCATGCTCCTGATACTGTGCTGGGAAACACAGCAAACCTTCTGGCTATGGCATGTATTGATGTGCCATCCTGGAGGAGCTGGACTCCCTGTGCATTGTCTGTGGGGTCCAGGTATCACCTCATGCTACCAGTACTGACACTGAGCCTAGAAAAGATGAGGAGGGAAAAATGTCAGCAGCCTCCACCTGTAAAACCATTCCTGTTTGTCTCATTGTTGGCCCTCTCGTGCACCTGCTGTTAATTTCATTAACACCAAAGCAGCTGAAACTGATTAACACCCCCTCAGCTACATAACTGTAATATGCCAAAGTTTAACTGACTTGATGCTATACGCTGATGTGAGCCTGTATGTATTATTTTGACCCTGTGTGGATTAAGAAAATGTCTAATAAATTCTAACTTGAAACCAGCAATTTTCACACAAACAAGAAACTATAGCTTCTCACCAGTTTTTGCAGACAGCATCACATGACCCCAATTCTGCCTTTTCTCCCTTTGCTTCCTGTACGATTTACAATTGAATTTAAGGTTTTGCTCATGTCTTCTAAAGCTGGCCTGGAATCGGCCCCGAGCTACATGACAGAAGTTTAATTTTAGATCCTCACACGGGCTCTTCTGTTGACAAAGTCGAGGCTTAAATCTACAGATAGCCGTGCTTTCGCTATCAGGGCCCCTCAACTTTGGAATGAGGAGATACGCCTCACAGAATCAGTAACTTCTTTAAATCACTTCCTAAAACAAACTTACAGACTTGCTTTTATGTGATTGCATTACACATGATGATCTTTTATCATCCTTCAGTTCATTTTTGTTGTTGTTTTTATTTGCGCGTATGTGAGTATGCATGTGTGTTTGTGTGCCTTTTTGTTCACATCTAAACCTGCCCATGTGCTTCAACTACGACAAACCCAGACCAAGCAAAAAGAAAGGTTAGACATACCCGAAACACCTCACATAGGAGGACTCTAGAGGGAGGAACCTAGTCAGATGTCTGAACCATATAAGCTATCTCCTTTCAATGTGCAGGCTCTACTCTGAGCCCCTTCTGAATGACTGAACTCTTCACCCTGTCTCCAAGGCTTAGTCCAGACACCATTCTTATTCATTCGATCACCACAGCTCGCGGCCACAGGTCAGGGTGAAAACATGGCGTAATCAGTAAATCAATAACTTTACCTTCTCATCCAGACTGGAACAGCATCCACGTTGCTACTGATACTTGTACCAATCCACTGGTCAATTTCCTGCTCCATTCATGAAATAATTCCCATATTAAATGTTCCAACTGATAATCACAGTCTCAGACTTGGAAGGACTAAAACCATCTCAGACACTGCTAAGACTGAAAACCACCTCAATGAAGGCAGGACGACCATCATCTACATAAATAGTAGCAATAGTCACAGCAGTTACCTCAGTGCAATTTATACCTTTTCTGTGATCTCCTTCTTTAAGTTCTTGGTGAAATAAAAGAAGAGCTGCTCAAGTGCATCACAGGGGGTCACCCGAACAAAAAAAAACCCTTAAAAGTTTAGAAGGGGTTGTTTGGTTCCAAAGGAGAGGGGCAACTTTATTGCCTTGGAATATGAAAAAGAAACCCCAGAAGCTCTGATTTACAGACGCATAATGGAACAGAGGCCTGGCCGTGATACCAGCTCTCTGTAAGCTGGGTAACAACAGGAATGTTTGTCCATTGTTATTGAACTAGTTCTTAATTAGTAGTTGGCTCTGAGGCAAGCAGAAGCACAAATCCCAATAATAAAAAGATAGAAATGTGTGCTTGCCAATCAATACTCAACAATGACGCGTTGCTGATTTCATGTGAGCAAACAGGATGCAGCTCTCGTAGGTAATTAAAGCTCATTAAGGAAGTCAGATCCCATATCATTAAGATTTCAGGATGTCAACAAGCCACCGCAGCAGCTGGAAAATCTGACTCCAAACTCAACCTGTTGACACGATAAATAATCAGACCAATAAAGTCAGAGTGAACTCCAGCAGAGGTCGATACCTGAGGGGGTACAAAAGAAGGTGGTGTGGACCCTGACATCAGTCTGCAGGGTTGGTCTGAGCAGGATCTGTGCAGGTGAGTCTCGCAGTGCATTGACTGTACTGCGTTTGTTCATTTAAGCTGCAGTTTCTTCCCAGAAGTGCAAAGAAACGACTTTATAAATGCTGGGACTGGCTGAGTATCGGCATAATTTGGTTTTAGCTGTGTTTTCTTTAAAGAAGTAGAATTCACTGCATTTGGTTTGTTGCCTTTTTAATTTCATTATCTTGTGATAATACAGTAGGATTGCCTGGATTGAATGGATGTGGACCATCTTATCCATAAATTATGTCCTAGATTTTTTTATTTTTTTAAACAGCAATACTCGTTCAGCTGCATGATTGTCCATTTTTCATATACTTCAATTTTGTTCATAGTGCATACCTGTAGGTAGCAACTTACTATAAAACTGCTTATATTCTTTTACATAAATGGACACTTTTTTTGCATTTCATATGGGATGGATGCTACTTAACATCACCAGTATGGTCAGGACAATATTCACCACCATATACATTTCAGTGGTGCTTAGCTGATGTGAGAAATCTGTTTTTGTACAGTTTTTTTTTATCACTTTTTAGCAATGACTTGTAATCACAATAACTCCATCATGGCATGAAAGCATACAGTCCATGGCTATACCAGCTCCAAGCTTTCAAGAGTGTTTAGAGACAAAAACAAAACAAAAGATTGATATAATATGAAATGTATGTGCTGAAGCTGAGGATGATTTACTCTGATTCAAGACACAACTGGCATTAGTGAGGCCCAACGATGATGTTCTAGTTCAGCCCAAAGGTGTTAGATGAGAGGCAGGTCACAGTTTAATTAAAAAAAACCTAAGCAAAGTATACTGAAGAAGGTGTGAAAAATCCACTTATCTCCTCAGGAAATTATTATCATCATCTTCATGATGTCAGCCATCAGTATCACTCAAGTGTTCCTGCTGTTTTTCCTCCTCCACATCACCGCATCACTTCCTGCCAGGTAACATCCCATCCCAGCAAATCTCATAGATTCTGCAAAAAATTAAAAAAAAAAAAATTAAATTACAATATATATAGATTTATGATTCCTGTGAAAAGCCTGAACTGTCATTTAACCTCAGGGACCAGGATGAAGTGGAAGATTTCCTGACTCAGATCAGACCCCTGAACGCACCATGGTCTCTGTCAGCAAACTCTGTAGACGCTCTGCTTGAGGCCAGAATCAGGTAAGTTTATACCAAAAATAATAAATAGACTTTTGCACCTATTGGTAAAGAAAATGATTCTGTGGTGTTGGATCTCATATACACAGAATGAGTGTTTGCAATATTACCTAACTCTACTTTTTGGAGCAATATGAGTTTCATTGTTTAGCTTGTAGACCACAATCTGGCTCTTTTGGTTCACACCCGTGACTCTCCCACAGCTATTTTCCATTAACGCTGTGCAAGTGTTGGGACAGTTTTAGTGGAGGACGGCTATTAGTGTTGTTTTCACCAAGCAGCTGTAACAAGCAGTTTTTGCACATTGTCCAAAGACCATAGATAATGTTTTGTAAGAAGCGACGTAATGTTTAATGCATTTTTTTATTGCAGATAAAACTGTACACAGAACATAAAACTATAAGGCTTAATGAAGTATTTTATTTTGAAAAACAATGAAAAATAATTTAAAACAATAAACAGATAAAAAATTGTGAAGATGCACCACAAAAAAAAAAACAAAACACAGTGACGTGAATCTTAATGTGATTGTGTTTCAGGCAGCTGATGTCTTCAGGTGTAGACCGCAGGAGGCAGCTGGGAGACATCGAGTTCTCAAACAGATACTCAGAGTTTCTGCGCTCTAAAGCCAAACACACCTCGATCTGTGCTTTTCTGCACCGCATGCAAGGATTAAAGAAGAGGTGCGACACACCGCAGGCACATTATAAGAACAATAAAACATGTTATAGCATTAGTGATGGAACAGCTTCATCTTTTTTCCTTTCATTAGAAAGTGACATCAGTTACCAACTCCATTATAGTTAAATAGTTGCTACACTTAAATGTATAAAAGCAGGAAGGAGCGCTCACACACTGAAATATTATTTTACATCACATTTTTCCTGCTGTTGAAGGACCTGCGACTGCGATCATTAAAGTTTGTTGCTACTATAAAGTAATAGAACTGAAGCGTTAGTTCTCTTGCAGATGAGGGTAAATAAATCAGAAGACATCATCTGAGAATTATATTTTCTTCATTGCTGGCTCTTTGTCTTTATATCTGCATATGACAGCTTCTTTTTTACGTCACTTTTGTCCACAGTGCTGTGGGAGCAGATATGGAGAAAGTGAACCTGCTGCTGAAACAGTACATGTGTCCGTCTGTCTACAACAACTGGCCCACCGACCTGTAGAAGACTCTCAGTGGAGCTGAAGAGATTCAGTCTGATCCTGGTTGGACAAACGTGTTACAAATAAATAAAATTACAATTAATTATTACAATAAATGTCTGTGCATGCAGCTGTTATCATATTTAGTGTGGGAATGCATCACTTTGTTATTAAAGATGTTTTATGAATTACTTTTAGGTGACTAGTGTGTTTAATAATTATATGGAGCAGTTTACATTTACACGTTCTATAGAATACTCTGTGCTGTGATAATGATGATTTGCCCTGAAGGTAGCACTAAATGAAAACTTAAAGGCTGCAGGTCTTCTGAGCTCTTGGTGGGCTGTGGATGGCCCGGGTTCCCTGGGTCTCTCCCTATTTAGCTCTAGATCCCGGGGGCAACGTTGCAGCTTATCGCCCTCATTATTGAGTACGTTTCATGACAGAGACACGCACACACATACATTACAGCATAACACTCTCTCTCTTCTTCTCTCACTCTTTCCTTCCTGTCTGTCAGACCTGGCTGTCATATTCTGTGAACAATAATCAAAATGAATGAATAAATAAAAGAAAAAGACAAACATTAACGAGAGTAGCCTATAGAGAACTTGTTCTTGTAAAAGCAAATATGTTTGGTACATCGATGCATTCAGATCATGATTCTGATTGCAAAAACTGCCAGGCTAAAAATAAATAAACACCTCTGAGTCACACTAACTGTCAGAAACCTTGAAGCAGGTGGAGGAGGAGGAGTAGCAGCAATGTTCCACTCCAGCTTATTAATTTACCAAAAAGAGCCAGACAGAGTTTTAATTGATCTGAAAGCCGGACTCTTAGCCTTGTACACCATAATTGGAAAATTCAAAAAACAGTTTTATTTATTATTATCTATCGTCCACTCAGAGGACCTTACTCAGAGCTTCTGTCTGATTTCTCAGACCTTTTATCTGATTTAGTGCTCAGTTCAGATAAAATATTCATAGTGGGTGATTTTAACATCCATGCAGATGCTGAAAATGAAGCCTCAACACGGCATTGAATCCAGTATTAGATTCAACTGGCATCTCTCAAAATGTAAATGAGCCCACCCACCACTTTAATTGATTACAGAGTAGTGGAGAATAAATATCATTACAGTAGAAGTCTGTCTGAAAGCAATGTAACTACGTTTAAGGCTATAATTCCTCCATTATTATAATACTCTTCAATGCCATGTGTCAACACAGTGCAGAGCAGATACCTGAACTGCCCCCACAGAGATAGCTCATCTCGTCAGTAGTTTCACATCCTCGCTGTGTACGACGATACTGTGTCTCCTCTGAAAAAGAAACCTTCACTCCCTGGTATAACTCACAAATGCACAGCTTAAAGCAGATAACCCGTAATCTGAATAATCTAGAAGATTTGCCAATCCAGAGGCACTGCCCCAGATCTTCGTGCGCCATTGCAGAGGCATGTCAACCAAGGCAGCCCTACAATATTCAGAGCCTTCAGAAACTCAGCGTGAATCCCATCCACCCCAGGGGCCCTGCCATGAAGGAGATGTTTAACTACCTCAGTGATCTCATCTCCAGTAATGGGTGAGTCGCGCCCTTGTCCCCAGACTCTGCTTCAGGTACATTTGAATTCATATCTATTTTTAGACTTTACAAGGCAAGCCTCATCATTGCATCTGTCCTTTATCTGGATGACCTAAAAATAAAAAAAACTGCATAGCATTCTCTTTCAAAAAACATTTAAAATGTCTTTAATCATGTTTAACAAAAAAATAATAATAATCAGGGAGTTAAACAGCTTTCTTTTAAAATGGCATTTAAAGTAGAGTGTCTTGGAGTTTGTTATCATTAATTTTAAGCCCCCTTTTTTCAGATAATTGCATCAAATTTGCCAAAAAGCATTTAGCAAACACAGGCAAGAGGTGCAGCTTTGTGACTTAAATAGGTGAAGGGAAGCAGTTTCTGTTTGTTTTCTCTTGTTCTTAAAGTTTATTGGGCATCGGACACATAATATGGTAGCTGACGTAGGATTGGACAGTGGATGCTAAGGCAAAGAGTCATTTGTTGACAAAGGGCCGTGGCTACAAAGTACAAACATTTCTAACAACATGTTTTTAATTGTCATTATTGGTTGTGGATAATTAATGGGGAAATGACAGCTGAATTCATTTAATAATATTGAAACTCACTATAAAGTTAGGAAAACTTGAAAAAGTCTGAACTAGCCGCTGTACTAGAGGGACGTGTTGCACTAGAGGGATGTGTTATGTTTTTCTCACTGTTGTCAGCCATAAATATACACCAAGACACATGATCTCTTGATAAGGGGCACGGAGTATAACAGAGGACATGATGAAGATGAAGGAATGAAGGAATACTTAATTTAATGCTATCAATAATTATAATAATTAATACAATAAACACTTGTGCAGATTTGCAAACACGTTTGTATGCATCGTCACATAAGTCCTGTCAAATGAAAGGCAATAAGTTTCAGAAAAGGATCTTATATGACTTTACAGGAAACAGGCATGCATGGAAAGGTTTTTATGATGGGTGAAAGTCCAGTGCAGCCATAAAAGGAAGCAGATAAGCAGAGAATAGACAGATGAGCATCAGTTCGAACAGGTCGGACAAAAACATGGACAGCATTTATCCACATTTCACTGTGAGAACGCTCTTCAGCTTAATCCTTCTGATTGTGCTTCAAACAGCTGTCGAGGCCACCAGTGAGTACTCATATCTGTTCACTTGGGAGTCACTTGCTTTACTTGACTGTTGGTGTCTGTTCCTACGTAGATAATGGGCTAAGTAACACTGTGCTCAGTGGTATATTTGGCACATACAGATAAGTTCAGGCATTTAGACAAATATTGTAAAAGTGGAAGAAAAAGAGAGAAAAAGAAAACTGCTGACGGAAAGAGGCAGAAGTGTGATGTGGAATCACTGCAGTGAAAGGAGGCTGTGGAGCTGTGGGGTGCTTTTATTAACCTTACCTGGACAGATACTGTTCCTTTTTTTAAAAAGACAAACGATGACCCAGCATTTGCTTTTAAAGCTGATTGATTTTGGAATTCTGGCTCATTTTATCACTATCCTCTTTTAAAATAAAGACTTGTTTACATTGTACAGTCAAGTCATGAATGTTATTATAGATTTTATTATATCTTTTATTATATCCATTTAAGCGCACAAGATAATGTCTAACTGAGCATCAGTCAGGCACGGGACTGAAAGGCACTAGTGATACGTAAAGGAAGCCGAAAGGCCTGCACAGGGTGCAGAATGTTTGTGTACCGGCAGAGGAAAATAAATCACATTACATCAAATAGAGGAGGAAAAAGAGATGCAAATAACAATATTTTAAGCAAGTTTATAAAAATGCGAGGATATATTTTACCTCACATCTTGATCCTTGCCACATCCAGTTCTGCCAGCCTAAAGGTTCAACACCAGTCCTGACCCAGCTTCCACAATCAAATATGCTGTCAGCTGGCTAATTAGCAAAAGCTGTGGGGAAAGGCCGTAGCCTAAGGAACTAAATAAATGACATTAGTAAAGCCTTAAAATGGCAGTAACAGTGGGTTAAAGGTCACCCTCTGTGTTTCCGTCCACAATGAAACTTGTGTTTCCTCGTGTTTGGACCAACTCAGCGGTTTTCATGCACCGATGAATTTTAGCACCTTACCAAAGAGGTTATAGCCAACTAGTCAATATTAGAGTTTGATTTAATTAAGCTTCACAAACATTTTCATCAATGAGATGATCAGAAATAAGTATTACGTGTACTGCACACATTAATCGTGCTTATGTGCACAGACACGCCACCGAAAGGTCTTTTTACACCTTTGACAAAAAGGTTTGATGGCTTTTTTAGCAAAGTCATTGGAATTAACAATAAACAAACGTGTGATTTCATTAAATTAGGAATATTTCATAACAAGGAATATTACTATATTACTAGTCCTTTTAAAGATTTGTTTCCCTTTTTTTCTCTTATTTGTTTTTAAGAACTTTTAATCCTTTATGTTGTTTGAATCACTTGAGTGAACATATGTTGTGTTTGAATGTGCTATAAAAAATAAACTGACTTGACTTGAGTTCAGAAGGCATTTCCAGTATTTTCAATGGGCAAGCTGCTTTATGCTTTCTGGGAATGTGGTAAGACAGTGAAGGTAACAGCAGTATTTATGCTGCTGCAGCAGGAAACAGGCTGACTGTTTACTGCCCAGAACATTTAATGTGCTCCTCCTCACCTGTCAACATTTCAATAAGCCACACAGTCACATCAGGAAGAAACTTTTTCAACATTTTATTTAGTTGTGAACTTAATTTTAATAGCCTGTAATTACCCTTTAATGACAAAGAAATCTTTTAAATTTTTTATTTTTTTGACATGTATCTAAAACCTGAGGGAAATCTATCTGTTGCAGTTTGAACTCAAGTTTAGAAAGGTTTGCAGCTGCATAAATAACTTCCCACAATCCGCACTGCAGGGCCGGACAAGAAAGTCCAAAGAGACATATAACTAAAGGAGGGTTCAGGGTCACCTGATCCAGCCCTAACTATAAGCTTGATCAAATAGGAAAGTTTTAAGCATAATCTTAAAAATAGAGAGGGTGTCTGTCTCCTGAATCCAAACTGGGAGCTGGTTCCACAGAAGAGGGGCCTGAAAGCTGAAGGTTCTGCCTCCCATTCTACTCTTAAATACTGTAGGTACTCGCTTCGTAGTACATTGGCCCTGGAGACAAGAATTACACTAAACATAACAGAGAGGGTGCAAGTATGTCAACGAAACAGGGGAACACTGGGGAGATGGTAACAATAATAGGATCAAAGCAGAAGCCAAAAACAAAATATTACTAGAATAACTATGAAAAGCAGAAAGAAAAACTCTCAGAAATAATAAATAAAACTCAAAATCCTGAACATATCAGCCTTGAGACCAACACACTTCTGAATACAGATCATGTAGCAATAGCTTTCGGTTCAGTAGAATTCCTCATTTTTTATTCTTTAAGCTTTAGCATCTGGCACTTTAATTTCTGCTACTAAAATGTATTTAATGTAAAACAAAATTTACAACACAACAAACTTTTGCTCTTTATAGCAGCAACCAGTCGTGGCGTCAGCAGTGATTTCAATCTCCAGTAAGCATAGCATAAAAAACACGACTCAGCAGTCTGCAAGGTTGCATTTTCTGTTCCCTTGTTTTAGTTATTAAAATCTAAGTATATAATTAAAATTAAAATTGTTTTTCAATAATTTTATAATCACTGGAAAATAGTGGAAACCTAATTCTGTCTCTGAGAAATGTCGATATAACTTTCGAGCTGCTCAGCAGCACTTTCTCTGTGCATGAACAGAGATGGGCTCAGTAGACATGTATTAACTTGATTCTGGTCTAGCTCTTTAATTGGGACATATGTGTTTTTTCTTTTTTTTTCTTCTCCCCCAACAGTCTGTTCTGCTCCTTCAAGTGTGCAATTTCCAGAAAACAACCAAATAAATGATGTTGTGGTGACAATAAATGTCGAGCCAAATGTGGCTCTTGAATTTAATCCTCCACCTGCAAATCCAGACAACCCGTTTGCATTTCAAGAAAACATGATGATAGCTACAGTGGTGTTGGACTATGAGGTACAGTCTTGACTAATAATACCAACAAGATCAAAATGTGTCTTAGTGTCATTTCTGCAGTAAAATCTGTTTTGTTTTGTTTGCAGAGCACCAACAATTATGTGGTCCAAATCTCGTGTAAAGAGACAAACACAGGACTGACGGTAACAGTCTTTAAACCTGCTGAAGAGGTTTATTAGTAAACGTCTTCGGTTTTTCATTGAAAAAATGAGAGAATGAGGGTTCCTATCTCAGCAAAAGTCCGATTCACTGGATGAATGAGTGCCACAATCTGCTCTAATTCTGGATTTGTGTTGTGTCCCATTTTTAAATATGCAAATAGAAAACCTTCATGAACCTTCAGATCATGAATATTCTTTTTACAGACTCTGCATACTTATTGTTTCACATGTCATCTAAAACTTGCAGAAATGTTAATGTCCAATTATATCTTTGTTTCCAGGTGCCCATCACTATTATCGTAATCGTTCTTAATGAGAACGATAACCCTCCTTTCTTTGATAAAAATTTATACAACGTTAACGTCAATGAGGTAAGGGTTGAAATAAGAATATGTAATATTTTTGTGTCAATTGTTCAAGCTGAAGTTCTCATGTTTTCTGTTACATTAACTTTATTTGGTGGTACTTTTTTTTTTTACAGATAGCACCTATAGGCACCACTGTGGGAGAGTTCCGCGCCACAGACTTGGACGAACCCTCTCAACTCTACTACGCGCTGACATCGGAATCTGTAAGACCTCGTTTTTTTCTTTTGTCTCTTTGCAGGTACACCATTTAAAGTCAAAGTCATATGAGATGGTGGATATTAATTCCATCTCCTGTGCAGAATAAGGTCAAAGATGTGTAGTGATCTAAACATTTTTATTTCTTTATTCATATCTACAGATTTACTTTGGATTGCAGTCAGCTACTAACCCTGTTATTCTTGTTACTGGGCCTCTTGACTATGAAAAAGTCAGAAATGTGCAGCTGGTATTAGAAGTTCAGGTGAGTACTCCACACTGATGATTATACACAATAATATCTTTCTCTTAACTCTGGAGGTTTCTCATATTTTCTCCTTTTGACATTTTTTAGGACACACCATTGACACAAGTGATAGACAGGTCCTCGTTCACCGCCACCACAACTATTGAGGTCACAATCTTAGATGGCGACAACAGACCACCGTGGTTCCAGCCTTGCACCCCACATGATGTAGGTGGGGCTGTGATTTGCCAGAGTACTGGCTACACTGGCATGGTTGTCCTTGATGAACAACAGGTAAGTTACTTCCAACCATATGTAGAATTTTTTTAAAAAAAAAGACTGATGCAGAATAAACAGGTCTTGATGGACTCAAGAAATATTTTTTTTCAGGAGAATTTTAGCATAGAATAAATAGAATAGAATAGAATAGAATAGAATAGAATAGAATAGAATAGAATAGAATTTCTTTATTGTCATTATACAGAATGTACAATGAGATTGGAGGGCCACGGCTGTTCAGTATCATGCTGTAGAAAGTCACACTTTCTAAAATATAAAATACAACTTCTAAAAATATACAGAAAATAAAACAGAATGTATAAAATATATACATTGTAAAAAAAACAACAACAAGTATATACATATAATAATGAAGATGTGAGTATTGCACTTGGTGAATGAATATTGGATACTGTACAATATAGAAGTGATATTGTTCACTATGAATAATATAATATTGCACAGAGATGTGGGTATTGCACAGTTAGAGTGGGTGTGTGAGAGTTCAGGGTGGTGATGGCTCTGGCGAAGAAACTGTTCTTGAGTCTGTTTGTTCTGGCTTTGATGCACCT
>JAVDPK010002619.1:416454-430449 GCA_034780415.1 Cichlasoma orientale
TGTCTGCCTCAGTGCAGCTGCCGTACCATACTGTGATACAGTACGTCAGCAGGCTCTCAATGGATGAGCGGTAGAAGCAAGTTTTTCTTCCTGAGCTGCCAGGACGCTTAGCTGCCAGTCAGAAGGCCCATCAGAGAGCAACCAAGTCTCTCAAAAAATATAAAAAAATTGACCACCTGTGCTTTTACCTAAACAGCTTGTTTCAGACAATGGATGAACTGAGGGATTGTACCAAGGCCCAGTAAGATAAATATGGATTATTTTTGACTGTGAATGTTGAAATGCTACTCTAGTAGAGTCCTAGAATAAATGTATTGGATTTGGAAATGAGCATATTATGGTCCTTTAAACTGAGAAGCTTGTAAGTTACAACTGTTAGATACTGCCACTTTCAGTTTTTGTTGGAAGACTTGATAAACCCTGTATGAAGCTAACTGAGGCCTCAGTGCAGGCTCAAATCACACTTGGGGACATAACTGTAATTTTGTTTTGCAGCCTGGAGTGCTACCACTGAAGCCAGGACCTCTGTACGCCATTGACGGAGACTCTGGAATAAATGAGGAGATAACATATTCATTCCTAAGTGGTAAGTAGCTTAGATTATAACAAAAAACTGCCAGGCTGTTGGTTATTATCAGGAAGAAGAAGCCTAGTTTGTCTGTGTTTTAGGAAATGATGATGGTCTGTTTGAGATCGGCCCAAACACGGGGAACATCATCATGCTGAAGCCAACTGATGTGTTGGGGACAATCAGTCTGACAGTGCTGGTAAACATAAAATATTCTCTTGCTTTTATCTAATTCAAATGACGGCTTCATCTTCTCCAACAACTGCAACCGAACTGGGTTTGTCATAGATGGAAGTAAACGGATGAAGGATGTAGCCTAAACAGCAAAATTAAATGTAACCCAGCTTCAACTTGGGTGTGTTTTTCTCTCACAGGCTGCTCAGAAAGTTAACACTCATCAGTTTGCCACCACTACCGTCACAATCAGTGTCCAAGTCAAAAGCCTCTACCCACCAAAATTTCAGAAATCTCAATATGAAGGCGTCATCTCTTCAGTAGGCACCATGGCGATGGACATAACAAACAAGGACCAGCCACTGCACATTATTGCCACAGATCAGGACTATTCTGCCACTGAGGTAAAATATAGTTACTCTAAACCCTATAAATCTCTGTGAGCAAGTGAAAAAAAGTATTTATGCTTTGTTGAGGTGGATGGATGGATGGATGGGTGGGTGGGTGAGTGGATGGATGGATGGATGGATGGATGGGTGGGTGGGTGGGTGGATGGATGGATAGATGGATGGATGATACCTTTTAATAGCATGGGTTCCAAAACTTTTATTTTTCTTTTCAGTTTGAATTATGTTTCTTTTTGACTTGAATTATGTTTCCTATCTGAGTTATCCTTTTCCTGACGTTGGCCTAACATCTTTTGTAAATTTCCTGAAATGTCGTTAAAAAGAGCTTCTATCTGCTCTTTGTGTTAGAAAAAAAAAGTGTCAGTCAAAGTAATAGCTTAGATGCTCCTGCAAGGCTCTTTGGCTTTTGTTGTGTACGAGTTTGTCATGTGAAAGCAGATACAAATAAATGTTGATTCTGCTGACCATTCTGTCAGCTGTTTCCAGATATAATGTAGTTATTTTCACCAAAAGCGGGAAACGTATACCTTATGCCATGAATCTATTAGAGGCCATCATTATGCAGCTTAATGGCAAACTATTTATACATTGTATCAGTTGTGTGTTTGATTGATTTTTTGTTTTTGTTTTTCCTTTTTTTAACATATGTTCAAACAGGGTCTGAATCCTTACATCACTTATTCCATTAAGGGAAGCAGTGATTTCTCCATTATCAATGGCTACTTATTCATGACTAATGATCTCCCAGAGGGAACCCTATCCCTGGAAGTGAGTATACAAGTCTAGCTAAAGTGACTGATGAAATGGGAAAGTTTCTTATCAAGCATTTAACTTCTTTGAACTTTCAGGTGCTGGCAGTAGATTCAACCAATGATGAATCAGACACAGCTCTGCTCTCAGTGGAGGTGAAATCAGGTAGAAAGAAAGCTTTCACTGACTGCTTCTGTCTCTGCTTGTTCTATCAATGCAACAGATCAGCTGGTATTTATATACCACCTTTCTACTCAGTTGCACACTCACAGCTCTACTACAAGTTTCATTCACCTGAGTACACACATTCATACAGTGCTTTTATCTTTGCCTTTCTAATATTCGTGCACACTCACACTGCAATGAATGCATCCGGGGCTATAGAGGGATTTATGAATGAAGAACTTGGTGCTTGAAGTGTTTTGGACTGAAAGATCTGCTAATGTCCATTTAACAGATTTCCCATGATCCTAAAAAAAAAATTTTTTATGAATTAATCAAATCAGAATAAATAGTTTACCTCTTTCTTTGCATCCCTTTCTGTGATTTCTGCATTCTCCTGTCAGCATTTTAATTTTTCTGTGAGTTTATTTCTCTTTAAGTTTGTTTCCTGTTTTATTTTGAAGGTTAATTTTTAATGAAGGTTTCTATGTCTTCCCTCCTTTACTGCTTTTTTCCACCCTTGTTACTAAGGTGACTGAGTTCCCCTGTACCTTGTTACCCTTCTGACTCTGCTGTTTATTTGCCTAGTCTATGCTCAGCTGTTAGCTGTTCAGTCCCTGTTGCTGTGCTCTCTGTTGACTTGTTGTACCCCTTTAGACCTAAAATGTAAGGACCTTTTCTTTTTCACTCCTTGTCGGACTGTTTTTCTGTTTTTGTGCCAGCAACTTTAGAACTTAACATGATAAACGGTTTTTCAAACAAATCCCACTGAAAATTTATTTTGCTTCCAATATGAAAACCTTATAAAGACAAATATACAGAGCGTGATTTTGGAATCTCCCAGATGAGAGATGGCCAGTGTGAAAGAACTGGGACTCCAAAACAGTGCTTCTACGTTGCATCGTGAGAGAGGCTCAAAGTTGGTTTACAACCTGAGACAGCCTTGGATGAAATTTTGATGGCGTCAGAAGCTTAGGATGACCATCTCGCAGCGCGACAGCAACTGTGACATAATATGTCTACTGTCCATTCAATAGGAATTCATCTTGAAATGAAACACTTTTACTCGACAAACCAAACCCAGACAGAATAGATGGAAGTAATATGTGCAAAGAAAAATGTTTGGAATACCAACAAAGAAGAAAGTCTTGTTGATTTGTGGCCACAAAGCCTGGTTATATGATGTGTCCACCAGCTGTCATGATCAATCCAGGGGAGCGTGGCATGGAGACAAACAGCAGAGCCATGTATCCTGGCCCAGACTGAACAGAGATTATCTACATGCATAAGATATATGTCCTACCCACGTTTATTAGATCCAAGTTTCACAATGTGGCTTGCAATGAACTTAGAAGAATGCTAAAATTGCATAGGCACCTAAAGCTTCAGTGAAAACGGGGACGTGCGGTAAAACCATTAAGCTTCAAAGTGTGCTCTCCTCCCAGGTCTCACCACCAGCAGTTTACCTCAGAGCACTACAGACTTTATCACCACAACACCCATAAGTGAATCCACCACCCACAGCAGCGTGTCAACAACCGGCCCCAGTGAGAGCACCATCTCCACCACAAACTCTGGTACTTCCACTGAAGGCAGTTCTTCAGCCACTAATCCCACTTTGACCCCTGATGAAAGCGTCTCTACTCATAGCTTAAGGTTTAAGCTGTAAATTCACAGGAAGCAAAAACTTGGATAACTTCTGAGACGAGAATGGTTTAAAAAAAAAAAAAGAATGAAAGAAAATAAAATAGCCAACACATTTGCAAAAAAAAGTTTGAATATTCTGTTAGATTACAAAATCATAAACTTTGGAGGAAAAAGCTCCTAAATAATAGTCTTAATTTATGTTTTTAACATACATTTAAAGCAGTAGTCTCACATTTTGAGTTGTTATAAGACCCCACCCTTATTTTAGACAATGGTCTACTTTTAGCTTCCTGTCAAGGCAGCTTTCACAACAATCAGGAGCTATCACAATGTATTAGAAAATGTATGGTTGTTGATATTAAGTATTGATTCATTCAATCAATGCCACTCCATCATGCAGTGACAGCAGTTACAGATGTAGCTGTACTGTCACCCATTGGACAAAGGCATTTTGAAGCTTCAACATTAGCTTTTCAGCTACTGCAATTCCACCTTGGACACATAACACACAGGTTGGCAACACTGCCTTCCTCACAGTCGTTATTAAGGTTAAAACGATCTATAGGCCATTTGAGGAACTGCAGTTCTTGGCTTGGGCTTCCTTCTTCTGCTGGCTCCTTGGGCAGTACAGACTTTTAGCATGGCATTTTTAGTAAGTAGCACAATCTATCACAGTAGACGGTCATTTCGTACATGAAGTCAAGCTATGTGCAATCAAGTCTTACCAAATCAGTCTAAATCTATAAATTTTTGTTAAAATTACTTAATTGACTTTACTAAGCTTGTAGATTTTTTGCTTAAAATTTCCATTGCAATATACAATTTCCAGTAAGAGTGTTTGAATTATTACTTCAATCAAAAACATTTGATTGCACAGTCTAAACGCTTGTTGAAAAAAGAGTTTAGACTCTTTCATGAGATCTTTGTCAACCATTAATCATTCAGTTGATCAGCCATTAAACTGCAGTCACATCTGAGAAGCACAGTCAGTGTTTGTTTTTTGCTTTGTTTTTTTAATGCCTGTACCTCCTGACCTTTGTTTCTGCAGTCACCAGCTTGTCAGGTGAATATGGGGTAGCAGAGATGGCAGCACTGGGTGCAACCTTGGGTGCTCTCCTGTTAATTTGTCTGGTGGCCATTGGCGTGCTCGCCCATCGCATGCAGAGGGGGAAGGCAGACTGGAGGAAGATCTATGAAGCCAGCATGTTTCGAAGCTCTGTAAGTTTAAAGTTCAGTAGGGTGGTAAAGTGTTCAAAGTAAGGGCGAGTTCAGAGTGTGGGGAAACTTTAACCATATCCGGACGTACCCCTTTCCAACACGTTGATCCCTACTAGTCACACTGCTCTGGTAAATTCTATTTTTGGACACCTTGCTTTCTGCTGGACAATCTTAAGGACAAAATTTGAACATTCCTCCTTCCAAAAATGAAAAATTGTTCCATAGGTCTGACAACAACAAGTTCAACTGGACAATCCACAGTTGGACAAAGGCATTTCTAATATAAGTAGCAAGAGTTCTGTATTTATTCTGTACTCAGAATAAATATGAAGATAGTTGAAGAAATGTGTCCCCGACTAAAACATTTAAGATAATTCTTTTTTATCATAAGGGTTTAGTTCATAAAACAGCATCAAACCCAAGCAGGTTCACCAGGACAGACTAAGTGCAAAAACGTCTAGCGGAGGTTGCAGTGAGGGCAGAGTTATGCAAATTTCTGATTCAAGAACAAGTCTGAACATTTTCCATCAATATATATTTATTCATTGTAAATATTGCTGTAGCCTCTGGTGGCCAGTAGCACTTTTGACTCATCTTGTTTATAAATCTTGTCCCCTGTCTATCCACAGCTGGGTCAAGGCCCAGGTGGTCAAAAAGAGGGCATCCAGTACACCAATGAAGCGTTCCAGAACGACGATGATGGAGGAAACATGGGTTCAAGTGGTCCCGAGAGGAAAGGTGAAAGCACGCGAAAACCTGCGTGGGACATCCCACACAAAGAGACCATTGAAAGGTCTTCCGCACCACTGAATACCCTTCTGCCTGATGACAGCAGTGATGTGGGTTCAGATAACAGTGATAAAGATGTAAAACCCATCCTGACAAAGGAGAGGCGTATGGAGGAGGGGTACAAATCTGTCTGGTTTAAGGAAGACATTGATCCCAACGCCAAAGAAGAGGTGGTCATCATCCCAGATAGAGAGGAGGACAGTGAGGAGGAAGATGAGGAACCGTCCTCCAGCAGCAGAAAACATGGCAAAGATGGAAAACCACCAAAAACCTCCAAAGTCTTGTTTGCTGATGCTGATTTGGACAGTGGCCTAGGAGTGAAAATGGGGGAACCGGGAGATGACTCAGACACTGACGAAAGACTGGACATTGATCTGTAAGCGCATCACAAAGACAGGCCCATCACAGAAACCACCCATAATAAAATCGAATGATGATTTATCAGCAGTCTAACCTGTAACATTCAGCCTTATCAGTCTATTAGAGAGGAGCAGTCAAAAGAACTAGGACTGAATACAGCTGAATGAAGCTGAAGGAGAAATGTCAAGTATGAATCAAAACAGTTTAACAAAGAACCACCGCTAAGAAGTTTGAAGCATTAGATTTTGCATAAATTTGACATTTTGTAGCATTTATTCTTTATGTAAATATGACATAATTAATGTAGTTCATACTGATTAAAGACATTATTCTATACATTAGTGTGAGGGATTTGTGACTTCTGAAATCAATGTGGGAGAAATTGTGGAATGGAAACGCGTCTCGTAGCCCTTCTGTGTACCGAAGTTTATTTTTTTTA
Source organism: Cichlasoma orientale (assembly GCA_034780415.1). Lineage (NCBI taxonomy): Eukaryota > Metazoa > Chordata > Actinopteri > Cichliformes > Cichlidae > Cichlasoma > Cichlasoma orientale. Next base: position 422,969 of record JAVDPK010002619.1, read on the forward strand.
TTATTTTATCTTTTTGATTCTGTAAGTATGTTCCTCTTGTAGCCTTGGCCTCTAGTTTTATAGCCCCTTTTTTTCAGTGCAGTTTCCAGTAAACAAGGCAGACTTGTTTGCTGGTTAATTATTAACTTGTTATTTAGCACTGGCAGAAGAAAATATGTTGAAGAACTGCACAGAGAAACCGCAAGAGATAAAAACAGACACATCACCTACTGTTACCGCTAGTGACAATAAAAAAATTATTTAAAAAAAAACACATGCTGATACTGGAGACTGTAAAACATTATGACAGACACTGAAGGAACTCTGAACTTCAATTAAACTGTTATCAGAAACATTCATCAGTGGAATGTGTTGTGTACATGTTGATGTTGCCTGAAGGTAAACTGAAAAATCTTTATGGGTTAAAAATTAACCCCTCAAATAAACCAAAGGACCTACAAAATGTTGTTGATAGGATAAAATGTTTTATTTTTTTTTTTTATTGGTGGGATTGTTGCAAAATTAACAATCCCAGCATTTGTTGTTGCGCCCTAATTTCTTAATTCTTCTTCTTATTATTATTATTATTAGTGATAGCAGTAGTATGAATTCTAAGTCATTTCATATTGATCAAATCAAATGAAAAAAACAACCACACCACAAACAATAACAAACCTAATTAAAATAATTACCTAAATTGATCAAATAAATTTCAAATGGCAATTAAATGACATTGTAAATGGGAATAATTTTCAATTTTCTATTCACGTATTTCTAAAAGTGTACTATTTATCACTGATAGCACTGCCCTATGTGTGAGCCTGATTTTAAATCGGGCAATTCCATGTGCACCTGTATACACCTGAGGGACCCATTTCAAGGTCATGTGCCTGAAGACCCCTGTGAAGCCCATGACCTGGTGAACATGGTAAGTTTTCTCTCAGAATTGTTCAAATTTTGTTTCCAGACTGTGTAGGTTCTCAGTCATCCAGGTCATGATCGTCCTGAGAGCCTTAGAAGAAGACAGCTGGACTTCTTTAGGTTTCTGTTTCGCATCCGAGCGGCTTCTTCAGTTCTAAAACACCTGCCAAAGAGCCCCAGGTAATTAACCTCTAGTGTGGGCTGTCCCCCTTGGAGGTGGTCCTGGGGGGTCGTTGACCCACTACTGATCATGTGAGTCATCACATGAGCCAAGTTCTGAAAAAAGACATGAGTGATTACCATCACTCGGGCCAATGGGTGAAAGCTCTCTGAGACATTGCCCTACCTCATCATCCTGTGAGCTATTGAGGTGAACTGGGACAAGGTGAGAATAAGGGCTGAAACTCCTGGGAAGGGATCTTCACCTTAAAATTAAATATATGAATCTCAAAAAAGTTTGAGAAATGGCTTTGGTTTGTAAAAAAAAGTGTCTTGATCAAAGTTTATATAAATACTTCACATATTCTGACTGTCTCAAAGCAATAAGTATCACTTTAGTGTAACATTAGTCCAATGGTATAAAATGTATTTTAAAATTTAAAATATCTTTTTTCAAAACAGTCGTGTGTTTCCGACAGTTTTGTGTGGCTGACAACAAAATTGTGCTTGTATTTGTTTAAAAAGAATCCAACAAGTTCATGGGAAAAAATATTGGTGTGTATGTGTGTGTGTGTGTGTGTGTGTGTGTGTAGTGGGGTATGAAGAAGTTGAAGAAGGATTGGTTCAGATTTTAGTAACTACAGAGGGATAAAGCTGATACCATGAAGCTATAGGAAAGAGTTGTTGAAGCTCGGTCACACTCAGTGAGCAGCAGTATGACTTCATGCCATGAAAGAGCACTGCAGATGCAATATTTGCAGGTGAGAAGGACTTGCACTGTCTTTGTAGATCTAGAGAAAGCGTATGATAGGGTGCCAAGAAAGGAACTGTGGTACTGCATGAGGACATCAGGAGTGAACACTAAGCCAAGCTGGAAGTGGCAGAGTCGAATATGTTAAGATTTTCCATTGAGAGTGACCAGATTAAAAATTATTATATCAGAGGGACAGCTCAGGCTGAGTGATTTGAAGACAAAGTTAGAGAGGCAGGCTGAGATGGTTTGGACATGTGCAGAAGATATGAAATATTAAAACCTATACCCAATTTGGTCTTTTAATAAAAAAAAATATGACAGTTTGACATTGAACATGTTTTCTTTATGTTTTGTTTGTCAAATTTTAACTGTAATGATATCCTTTATATAATAAAATATTACATTTTTGTAACCTAATTTTGATTTTATTTATTTTTCTGGAATATTGTAGAATAAGATCTTTTTGTAAAAAAAAAAAAAAAAAAAAAGCAAAAAAACACATATTCCAATAGCGTTACCTTTTTTAATCCCGCATTGTCTTTAAAATTTTTACCACATAGACCATTCTGAAAAATATGATTTCAGGTACAGTGTCTGCGTTGTGCTGTTAGACAGCTGCCCATAAGAAGCCTGAAACTGGAAGGCTCTATAATGTAGTGAATTCATCTTGAAAAGACTTTTGATAACCACTACATCTCTTCTTTCGTCTGATGTGATGCTTTGTCAAAGTTATCCTGCTCTCAAAGTCTATTTTTTAGATAACGTTAATAACTTTTGGTTTTATAACTTTTCATACATCAATCTAAAACAGTTGTTTTTTTTGTTTGTTTGTTTGTTTTTTAAGTACTAAAATAAAATTCAACATTAAACACTTTCCTCAAACCTTTCTGTCTACAACACAAATCTGTGTAAGAACAAAAATCCCCTCTGGGCTATGCTAAACATTTCAGTCACAGATCCTCGACACAAAACTAACATGAACCGCCGCCATCGGCTCCCGCCAGCTCGCCTGCTGAAAAACGGAACATTAAAACTACATTAACAGAATATTTACACATCAGAACTGATTACTGATCATTCACTGCACAAACAACATTCTCCTAAACAGCAAGAAGTTCATTTCTATTAAAAAAAGGGAACAGTCTGTGTGAGCCGCCGCCACACTGACCAAAAACATAAGCACATCTGGAAACCTTCCTGCAGATGAACTCCTGAGCAGAAACAATCAAGTGAGTCTCTTTTTAAAATGTTTTTCTTTTTTTTTTCATTCCACAGCTCTCAGAAGAACCAGAATGCTCATCATAAAAAAAAACCACACAGTACAAACACAGTCTGGAGCTTCAGAGCGAGGTCTCCAGACTGTGCAGGGGGCTCCCAGGACAGGGCGGCAGGCCTGCTGAGTTGGGAGGGACGAGCGCAGATCTGGAGATGTCCTTATGTAGCGGGATGATGCGCTCCAAGGCGTTGTTGTTCTCGTTGGGGATGAACGTGAGCGGTGGCTGGGTGGATAACCCGGTCAGTGGCGGTGGGATGACAATGGAGTTTCGTTTGGTAGGGGGATCATCCTCACCCTCATTTTCATCGATGAGGGGGATCTGAGGTTCTGAGTCTTCAATCCGGAACTCGGGATGGTTCATGAAGTTGTGAATGGAACTGCGAGATTCGGGTGTCTCCAGACCTTCATAGGGAGACACGCTGTCCCTGAAGGCCTTCACCACACGGATCTGAGAGATGAGAGACAGGCTGTCAACTCAGGCAGACCATCATTTACCTGGGTCTCACTTTTAACTGCACAGATTCTGACTGCTGATCAAATAAAGCCCAAACTTAAAGTCCTAAATCACTCCATCGTTTTATTTCTTCTCTGATTGGTGGAAAGTTTCTCAGCTCTCACCTAAACTCTGAGGTTAAAGCTTGTACTTTCACAGATTTATGACATAAAATCTGCTCTGGATGATAATCCTGGTTCAACACTAACAACTAACATAATGTGAAACTTAAAGATCTTCTAGAATTTTTAACTGCACAACTGAACAAAACATATTTGGGAAAACATATGAGACACAGATTCATCTTTAAGCCTGAAATCATACCTGCGTCTGGATGCGGTTCAGACCACGGCACCACAGGACCTGGCCTTGCCTTAGCTCAAGGTCTCCGTGGTCAACCACATCATTATCCTCATCGGACCCGTCATCGGGGAGCTCTTCCTGCAGTGTGGCGTGACCCGCTGTCTTCAGGAACTTCAGCCACTTTGTTGGGACACTTGACACCAACTGACAAAAGCAAAAATATTACACCTCTCAGGGACAGCAGTAGCACTTCATGTTCCGCAACACCTCCTCAGTATGAAGATTTACTGCAACCACCTGAAGGTTTGCTGTCTCATGATGATTATCGGCAAAGAGACCAGGTCATTATTTCTTATTTTTCCTTATTCATTCAAGTATTTTAGTATGAAGCATCCTAGTTTTGTGATCTGTTCTTTATGCATTTATTAGTCTGTTTTGTTATTTCTGTTAAGATAAAGTAGGCACAGGTGAAATTATGCTCTTTGTGCTGAAGTTGAAGTTGACAGTGAGTGATGAGGGAAGATGCAGTGTCAGGTCAAAGGTGCTTCCTGTAATTTCACTGCAAATTTAACTAAAACTCCGAAACACATTATTTGTATGTTTTTAGTTGTTTTAACTTCATTTCTTTTCAGCACCACTCCCCAGCAGCTTTGCCTGATACATAAAACCTTGGAACTGAAAGAAAGTGTACTTTCTTTTTCACGCGTGTATCTACAATCATATTAAATTACATTTTCTAGCAAGAACATTTTCTCACCTGTCCCCACAGGAGACTGCCGAGGCCCAGGAAGATGCACCACAGCCACTGCTCAAGGGTTAGGCCCACACAGCTAAAAGGCTTATCTCCAAACTGCACAATTACGAACTACAACAGAACAAAGCAACAACATTATACAAAGATTAATTTAATAGCGTGAGTCTGACCAGGTGTGACAACTTCTTTATTCTGGGGCTACCTGTGTGACGAAGGTTCCGAAGACGATGGTGCAGAAGATGGGGTTTCTGAAGACACCCTCAAAAACATTTCTCTCTCCGTGGATCTTGCGGGCGTTGAATTCATTAAAGATCTGCATGAGGACAAACGTATTGAACACGATGGTATAGTGCTCGGAGGGTGGGGCGTGAAGGGGGGCGTTCCTGCCGCTGTCGATGTCAAACAGCTTCTCACCTGTAAGAAGAATCAAAGATCATTGAACAGTTAGTCTGTATATTTTTTCCAAAATTTTACAAAATGTTTTTTTGGCAGTTAAAAACTGGTTATTAAGAGATTTTTAAGCAGTACTTAAGTGATATTTGCCACTTAATCTGAACAGAATGAAAAACCCATTAAAATCCCTCCAAGAATCAGCTTTACTGCCAAAACCTGTTTGCAAGGACAACAAAGCCTAATTACAAGCAAGCAGACATAAGACTATTACATATGGGTAATAGTCTATATTACATATAGGTGTAAGATGCAGCACAAAGATGTGTGACTGAACGGAGTGCTGCAACAAACACTGAATGAATCATTTAAAGTTATTTTTATCCACATGCAGCAGCTAACATGCAGCATTAACCGTTCAACATTTACCCAGAAAAAAAGAACCCTGTGACCTCGTTCACATCTTTGCTTTCACTGACAGCCGGTTTAATTCAGAGTTCATTTGAAAGTTTATTGTTTCTAAGGCTAAACGAAGCCTGGCTCCAAACATAATATATGTACCTGACTGTACAAGTTGCATCATAGCCTAAGGTCCACTGACAGGTGTCTCCCGAGTTTTTCAAGCTTATCCCAGGTGAGTAGCTAGAGAGGAAGAGTCCCTGAACATACCCAGCATTAACATCTTGAATGATTCAGTCACAAGTGGAGAGCCCAAAGTACATCAGTTCATACCTGGCATTAGAAAGCGTCTTCACATTCGTGACTAGAGCTGACATTCACATTCCGTATGCAAATAAACGTGAATTATTACTTTATCGCTGCCGTTTGCCATGGAACCAACCCATAACCAATTATCTCCAAGTCAAATCTGAACCCCCACCAACCAGACCTGCAACCAGACCCAAAATGAAACAAAGTCACTCCCTTTACGATGCTTTATTGTTGCTTGTGCAACAGCTTCATGTAAAACAGAGGTCGAATAAAAGCACCAGATACTGAATCCTGTGCAGAACGTCCCAAAAGTGTTGCTGTTTTTCACCAGCAGGAGGTGCGTCAGCTGAGTGAGTGCTCATATGTGGCCCGACAATCTGGATCAAACTGCTTCCTCAGTGTAACTTGTACACCTGTGCTTAGATCTGTCCACTTTTGATTGGATTACTAAAGATAATCCAGAGCCCGATTCTTCACTTTGAAGGCCTTCTCATCTTTGCATTACTCATGCTCCACTTTTTTTTATCATTTTACCTTTAATGATTTTAATTGTTTTGTTTTCAGTGTAGAATTCTATCTTTTTGATTTTGTATAATCAAACTCTAAAGCACAAATTAAAACATGTACACATCCTTATCAGCATCTCAGTGGACAGAAGTCTTCTAACGTATAATTCTAGCGAATAGTGAAAAATGCTCTGAACTCAAACATTAAATTGTGATGCCTGGGCTGGTTCTTGCTATGGCTTCAGGCTAGCTCAGCCCACCAATAAAAAGTTAAAAATTATTTTATTTTTTTTTTCAGGAGAAAAAGCAAACGCTGGACAGAAATTACTGATGCAGTCACACACACGGAGCTTTAAGCAGGTGGTTAAAAACTCGAGCCAGGCTTCATTATATTAGGCGGCCAACACTTTTCAGTTTTATTATGGGACAGTGTTATGCAGGCTCGTGACAAGTTACAATGTTCAATGAATTTAGTTATTGTTAAAGTAAAGTTTTAAATGTTTTTGTATTAGAGTTTTACATGCACTGTCAGGGGGAAACACTACCCAGGCTGCTTATGAACTCTCATTTGACTTACGCTGTGTCACTGGATGCAGTGCTGTGTCACTATAATGTTGTTGCTGCTGGCATCTTGTTTCAATAGATTCACACTTCAAATTAGGAAGTTTGTCATCAGTAACCGCAGCTCATTAGAAAAGAAGGCTGGGCATGCGTTTCATTTACTTACATTTACAAATGCTGCTGCCTGCGAGCAGCAATGAAACATTCAGTATATTTTTTTCTGCATCATCACTAATATCATTTTTGTCAATTTTCTTGAAATATCATGAAAGAATATTGAGGCCCTTGTTCCCACCACTAATTCAAGCCTCCAGTCTATCTCACTCAAGATGACCTCCTATTAGGACCACCCTAACACAGCAGGGTACAACTGGTCTTGTGCGTTGTGTTCACTGACCAACAAAGAGTAGGGTGAAGATTATGGTCAGCTGGTAGATGCCATGTCCCAAAATGTTCTTCATCATGGTACGGGAGATGAGCGGCTTCTTGCGGCCGTATGGGTTCCTGAGCAGCAGCGCCTCAGATGGCGGCTCTGTGGCGAGGGCCAGTGAAGCGAATGTGTCCATGATGAGGTTGACCCATAACATCTGCACAGCTTTCAGAGGAGAGTCCTGGAAACACATTTTGTACATTATTTATATCAGGATAAAAGCCCAATTTCATCCATTAAAACA
>JAVDPK010002619.1:446755-457984 GCA_034780415.1 Cichlasoma orientale
GGATGGATGGATGGATGGATGGATGGATGGATGGATGGATGGATGGATGGATGGATGGATGGATGGATGGATGGTCTACAGCTCACTATCATGAGGAGGAAATCAAGTCCACAGTAACACAGCTGCCTACCTTTCTTGCCTTTGTCTTCTTTTTTGTCTGTAAAGGAGAAACACACAATAGCTGTTAGTCATACGGCATTGATTTAAGGAGGGATGTGATTTCCCAAAATTATTGTTCTTCTTTTGGCTGCTCCCTTTAGGGGTCACAACAGTGGATCATCTGCTTCTTCCTCACCCTGTCCCTAAATCCTCTGCATATCCTCCTTCACTTATCTGTCCTTCACTACAAAATATGATTCTTAAATCTGAGTTCATCCAACCACTAAATCAGCTGTGGCAAATATAAGTATTTACAGTGACACCACACACACACACACACACACACACACACACACACACCTCAGTCAACCGTTGCACAGCATTTCTTTCTCCTCTGCTACTGTGCACAGACAAGCAGGTTGCTCCAAAGTCTCAAAAAATAGCAGGTTGTGAGCAACGAGCTAACATTTTTCAACATTACTTTTTAAAGTAAGTAAAGCACCTACTCAACAAAAGTTGAACCAAAGTGTCCAAAGTTTAACTTTTGGCTGATACTGTATATGAACTATTAATAAATAATTAAAAGAGCTAAAAACGAAAATCATCAGTGTATATAATAGTCACAGTTTTGGTGGATTATCATGAAGTTCAGAGCAGAAATTCAAGACTTCTAACAGATGAAGCACAATACTGTCAGGGATAAATCAACAGGTTTTAGGTGGTGTTGGCAGTTTTGCTAGCAGTTTCTTGCCACCATCCCCAAAATAAATGCACTTAAACAAAAATCAGAATGGTAGCATCTGAGTCAGAGAGAATTTCTTGCTATGACTGTAAACTCCACAGTAGTAACACGAGGTCAATGTGTCATAGATAACAAAAAGTTCCGCACCATCAGTGTAGATATTATTCATTCCTCTGGAGTGAAATTGGAACTCTGTTCTACTGAACTCACTTTTCTTGCTCTTTGACTCTTTTCTTTTGTGCTCCTCCTTCTTCTTGTCTTTCTTGTCCTCATTGTCACCTTCTTCACCAGCACCAAGCAGCGTGAAGATAATCCCACTCTGAGAGTTCACACCCACAGCAGTGACCACCACCTTACCAGAGCCTTCCATCACATGGGTACCTGAGGAAGTGAAAAATCCATATTTTACCCCAAAAAAACGAAAACACTGTTCTTGCCAAGCCACTTTGTATCTTGATTAAGAGAGCTAAATATGATATTATGTAAAAAGGATTGTAATTGGCACTCCTTTCTGTAATACTTCTTCACTTAAAATGTATTTTTTTATTAATTGCTTTACTTTTAATGTAGGGACGCTCCCTAAATTAATAGATATTTATATGTGTTATATGTATTGGCTGTATGAAAAGATATGAAAACTAGAGAGGATGGTCAGATTTAAAATCTGGAAAATCAGCAGCAGAAGCCGGCTCCAATAATGAAAGCACAGGTCACAGTGATCTTGGCTATAATTTAATATGAACAGAGTGATGCACCTGACAGCAACATGGGGTCTTTGTCGAGGTTCTTCTTGACATGATCTGACTCTCCGGTTAGAGAGCTCTCATCAATCTTCAGATCGTTGCCCTGAATCAGGACACCGTCAGCAGGGAGGAGGTCACCTGGAACACAAGCACTCGGGTCACTGTGTTACATCATCGTTATGTCATCTGTTTGCCACATGACAATTGCAGGAGAGAGAAAACTAACTGAAGCAGTCACACAATGTTTATTTATTATTTGGAAACTAATAATGCTGGTGTGGGTTTAAACCTGTAAACAGCTCACAAAGGCAATAAAGACAACATGCCAGTCTATGGGGATATTATATGAATTTTATGTAGACTGATAAATTCTATTGCTCACTTGATAATATTTAAGAAAGAGAAGTTAATGCATATTAATCAAACTGAACTGTGATAAGAAGTATTGCTTTGGCCTCTTTTTTATTTTCTCACCATATTTGACTTGTGCAATGTCACCGACCACAATCTCGGACACTTTGATCTGGATCACCTGCCCCCCTCGGACCACCGTGAATTTCTGCTCCTGCTCGATGCGGTTCTGGAGGCCACGGAACTGCTTTTCTTTGCTCCAGTCATTGAAGGCCGTCACCAGCACCACACACACCACAGACAAGAGAATGGCTGCACCTTCTATCCATCCGGTCTCTGCCTCATTCTCATCCTCCACGCCGCCAGCTGCGCTGCCACAGTCTAAATGGAGACACGTAGGCTAGAATTTTATTTTTATGAACATTTTTCAGTTGCAGTCTCACATGACTCCTGCTTAGGCCTGCTCGGTCCCTAAACATCAAAAGCCTTAAAGATGATCTTACTGTGTGACTGCTTTCAGTGCAGCTGTATATAAAGATCGCTCCTCTTCTGTCCCCTTGTTGTTATGTAAATTTTAACAGGATGATTCACTGACATCAGTTTTTAGAAGGGCTAGACAAGACAAAAAACAGTCCTATAAAACCTGCATGCTACATTAATGACAGCAAAGTGTAGAGACATACGTGCAGGGTCAGGAGTTTTCAGGTTTTTTATCAGAACTAAAGCTCAGAGTGAACTTGGAGAACCAGCAGCTTGTTAGAGGTTTCATTACGGTGAAAACGACAGATGAAGCAGGTATATTATATAGTATTATATAGTACCACTGCACTGTGTATGCACTCACCAGCCACTTTATTAGGAATACCTGCTGAACTGCTTATTAACACAAATATCTAATCAGTCAATCACATGACAGCAACTCAGTGCCTTTAGGCATATAGACATTCTCAGGACGACCTGATAAAGTTCAAACCGAGCACCAGAACGTTGATTAAATTGACTTTGAACGTGGCATGTACGTATGTTGGTGCCAGAAGGGCTGAGCTGAGTATTTCAGAAACTACTGGTCTACTAGGACCTTCCCACACAACCATCTCTAGGGTTTACAGAAAATGGCCAGAATGGCCAGACTGCTTAGAGCTGATAGGGAGGCAACAGTAATTCAAATAACCACTCATTACAATAAGGTATGCAGAAGAGCATCTCTGATTGCACAACACATTGAACCTTGAAGCAGATGGGCTACAGCAGCAGAAGATCACACTCCTGTGAGCTAAGAACATGAGACTGAGGTTATAACTCGCACAGGCTCATCGAAGTTGCACAAAAGAAGACTGGAAAAATGTTGCCAGGTCTAATGAGTCTCAATTTCTGCTGCAACATTCAGATGTTGGGTCGAAAGCATGGATCCATTTTGGTGGTGGTGTAATAGTGTGGGGGGCATTGTTTAAACACCACAGCCTCCCTGAGTATTGTTGTTGCCCTTTATGACCACAGTGTACCCACCTTCTGATGGCTGCTTCCAGCAGGATAACACACCATGTCACACTTCTGCAGCAACTGCATGATGCTAAAATGTCAACATGGACCAAAATCTCTGAGGAATGTTTCCAGCACCTTGGTGAATCTATGCCACGAAGCTTGTCTAGAAATCATTCTTCCATTGCAGTATGATTAGAACATGAATGACTTTTTTTCCTAAGCATCATAAATCCCCTGAATTCCCTTTTTTTCCCCCTAATGATCAGCTCTTGATCCATTACTGAAAATTTTGAGGCATCAGTGAGGAATAGTTTTCTTTTCGACAAACCAAAACTACTCACTCTGTCTCTCAGCATCCGGCGGGTGATAGAAAGAAAGGCCTAGTGAAATGATGGCTGCCACCTCCAGGATGATGAGCGTGACATCCTGCAGGGCTTCCCACACTAACTGCAAAAAGGTTTTTGGCTTCTTTGGAGGGATGATGTTCGGTCCAAACACTTCTTTCCTTCTGTCGATATCTTCCGATTTTCCATCTAGACCTGCAGCAGGAGGCACAAAGACAGAATTGCTCTGTTTTCACTCAGCTGAGTATGGATCACACCGGTAAACTGAGTTCACCTTTAACCTGACCATGTATTTAAACCTAATCAATCCGTTGCTTTGTGAGGCGTGAAACACTTCTGTTAGTACAAAGTATAATATTACCTGATCAAATGCATCAGCAATATCAATTAAATCTCTTAAACACACACTCCTTGATTTTTGCTGATTATGATCGGAACCTCCAAACAGTTCTTAAGCATCCAAAGATGTAATTTTGCAACACTGTGACCTTTAAAGTGTTTAATGAGAACTCATTTAACCAAAAAAAAAAAAACAGGTGGAATACACAGTCAATAGTATTGACTTTTATGCTGATGTCTTAAGAAAATATCATAAACTAATACAGATCTGGATCAGGGCAGAGGAAGAGTCTCAGGTGGCTCTTGTTCCAAATGTAACACATGAGTTATCACACTTGGTGTTTGTGTCTATTGTGTTGTGCAGGAGCAAAGAGCAGACTGGTTTCCCCTCAGCGGAGCAGAACAACATGTCAGGACACACTCGGATCCCTTAAGAGACGCTGCAGCTGCTGCATGGCTGCAGCTGGCTCGTTCACTCTGAACTGGTTTCTAACCAAACATTTCCCTTCATGTCGTCTGAAAATGAAACACAGTGAGCAGAGTACTGTGCATTCTCTGAACGTTTAGGTAAGTGGGATTACACTAAGAGTTTATGTCACTGGTCCCCAGCTGTCGACACAAAGAGGAGGAAAGCAGTGGAATGGATTTTCCAGTCAATTCAAGCTGCTGCTGACATTTTACTGCTCTCTCAGCAGGAGTCGAAGCACTGAAGGTGTTTACTGAGCGCGTGGAAGACGGACAGACTGAATGAATTAATAATGGGGAGGAAAATGTCAAAGGGCAGACATATGAGACACACTCTACAAAGACAAACTTAATGCAGTGTCTGTGGGTCAGTATGAGACACCCTGTGTGGGTCAGTATTCAGATCAAATTTAACAGAAAAGCTGGCTGCACAGAAGGAAGGAAATCAACCTAAAATCAGGCAGCTTCTGATTTCAGAACAAAGTCTGAAAACTTTTTGACATCTGGTGATTCCATACATGCAGTCACGGTGGCAGTCGAGTGCTTTGAGAAATGCAAAACTCGGTGAACATACCGGATCTAATGCCAGTCTATTTTGTCCAGAAGCTAAAATCTGTAAAGCAACACTAACTTTGGTAAAAGTCACTACTGAGTGGGCTGGCCTGTGATATTACTGTAAACAGTCTGGTCATTGAATTAATACAGTTGTTCATAGAACAAGGAGTTACACAATGACATTAAATAAAAACATCTAACATGTTGACACCTGATACCCAAATAAATGAGTTGAGTCATCCTCACTGTGAGCTAGAAGGCCAATGTCTGTGACTTCTTCCTCTTCTCAATGATCCATGTTTGGTTTGGCAAAGATTTTGTGCCGCATACTCTTCCTACCAGATGCCCTTCCTGACACAACCCTCCCTATTTATCCGGGCTTGGAACCGGCAATAGGACTACACTGCCTTGCCCCCACTCCCCAGCCCCCACCACATTGTTACAGAAAAAAAAAAAAACTTTTATCATCACTGCAACAATATTTTTTATTTAAAATAAATTTTTGCAGACTGGAACATGATGTGTTTTTCTCATATTGTCCTGAAACTGGCAGAAAGCAGAGCAACAGAGGCTGCGGGTCACAGTCGACTTTGACCATCACACAGTCAGCGCTCCCTCAGGCCAGACTAATGAACCTAGTCTGTCCTCTGCTGATTTAATGATGTCCACGCCGTGGGGGGGGGGTCAGTGACTCACTAGTGAAGAGGACTAAATTCATTCAAAATCATAACTTTCAGGTGTTTGCAAAAGTTTGGGCACCTCGTGGTAAATACATATATATATATTTTTTTAAATTAAGAAAATATGACAACAACAAACATACATAAGAAGTGACCCTTTTTACTTTGCTTGAGGACACAAAGTACATACAGTTTCTAAGCACACTTACCATCGACAGGTGACGTCCTCAGCCGGGCACACAGTCCATTAACATCGGCATAACATTCCTGGATTCTAGCGAGGGCCTCCTCTCCTCTAAGCTCCATGAGGGAGCGCAGCTCCTGGACTGAGCAGCTGAAGTCTGCATCATGGTTGGCCTCGCCACGTCGGACATATTTGGACCCACTCAAAGAGTTGTTGGTCATCTTTCCTTTATTGGGGACTCAGCAGAGGCCTTCTCAAAAACAGACTCAGTGGTAGGCCTGAGGTGCAGATGTAGCCTGACGGGGACTCTGTGACTGTTGGGGGAAGATAAATGAGAGTCCTGATAATGGAAAAAATGAGCTGCGCTGGAGAAGAAATTTTGAAATATTATCACACAAAAGATGGGATTTGACAGGAAGGTCATGTATCTGGTATGATTTCTCATTTTGCACATTTTATATAGGATCAGTTTTCATTCTGATACTTCTTATGACTCTGCATCTTCATATTTGCCTTTTTCTAGCAAAAGAAATTTAATGTGTCAATTTAATGAAAATCCCTTCTCCGCAAGCCAGAGAACTGTGATGATTTCAAAACAGCATCATGAGAATCAAACAGCAAGATTTTCAATTCACTTCACTTTTATTAACCAGTTAACAAAAGGAGCCATCTCAAGAGCACATAAGACATAAACCCTACACAATCAGAGAGAAAACTTGGTGATATAAGAAGTTAGTAAGTCCAACTTAATAGGAAAAGACCTCCAGCAGACCCTGCTCATGGAGGAGCAGCCATTTATCATGACTGGTTGGGGCCTTTTTGATTTAAAAATAATAATAACAATTAGTAGAATGGTTTTTTTTATAGGAAATAAAACTGAAGTAAAATAGGAGCACCCTGAGTGGGTGTAACATTAAATAAAGGCAAGAACAAACCTAATGACAGAAAAAAATTAATGAAAAAGTTGTAGTGGACAACAAGAAGATAGAAATTTGCATTTTACGTTTCTTCACTATTGCAATTCAGTATTAACTCAGCCACATGCTCATGAGGTTGTCTTAACCCCTCATCAATAGAAACTAGCCCCCATTCAGCCAACTTAACAGGGTCATTTTATTCCCATCCAGCACAATGCTCTGCCCTCCACGGTTAACAAGAACTGTTGATTCACTTTAACCAGACTTAGTCTGAATATGTAACGCTGTGTGGCGTAGAGATTTGTCCCTGCTCCTGTGTGAACTGAAAGCCTTTATATTTGTGCCTCACAGGTTGTGACCTCTGTGCCTTTAGCTGTAATCTGTGTCAATCAGTCAGCCCGGGCTTAATCTGAGAGAGGGAGAAGCAGCCTAGCTGTTTAAGGCTGAGGGAGAGAAAGAAAAGAGCTACTGAGAGAGAACAGGATGGACAGAAATCAAATTAGTCGTAGAAGATTTGCTGCTCGGTGTACCTCAGCAGGGCTTCACTCGTGATTCTAACCAAGAACTGAGACCCACAAATAGGTTCAGTTTTTACAGCATGAAACCAGCTGGTGTTGTAAATGTTCACATTAGAGAAGCTGCAAAAGGATCATCTAGATTTGGATATCTGAGGAATTTTCTTCTGAGCTGTTATTAATGAAGTAACCATTAGAGCAGCACCTGAAGCAACACAAAGTAAAACTGCATAAGAGCTGAATAAATTTCACAGGAAGTCCTCCACACTGATCAAATACAACCAGGCTTTTTCACAGAAATACTACTCACAGCCCTTTCTAATAAAATAACCAGTCATTACTGTAGCACAGAGAAGAAAGGCTTTACTTACAGAAACTTCCCCCATCACCTCCTGTTAGCAGCAGCAGGTATTAGTGGCAGTCCGATTACTGTGAGCAGCGACACACTCACAGTTCCAGAAACAGCCCATAACCTGGAGACAGGTCCTCAGCAGGCAGTCTGCAGAACAGCACCAAGACCCCAGTTTATTTCCCAAACTTGTCCCTTTTCAGCGTGACCTTCAGCAAGCTCGCAGTTTCAAGCAGCTCTCCATCGGAGGAAAAAACAGGAGCTGGCTGAATGATTATCTGAGGAAAGCCTCGCTTAATCTAATTAGGCAATCTGTGGCTTCACTGAGTGCCAGAGAGACCGCTGCTGCAGCTCCTACTGCTGAGACCGGCATGCCAAGTCCACACACGCACCACGTCTACGCCTGCTGCATCCTCCTGCCGAAAGGCACAGACCAGGTGTACACACACCAGGTCAACACACACCACATCTAAACCTGCTGCTGCTGTGCTTCATACTCCTGAAAGAGGGCACATCAGGCCCACATACAACACTGAGGCTCCTCCTGCTGAGACGAACCTATCAGATCTAAACAGACCAAACTGCAAATGTGAATACACGTGGTGAGAAGGTACAGCTGGAAAGCAAACCAGCATAAACACACTAACAACCAACTGCAGGCACAAAGGAAACTAGTTAGATAAATAAACAGTTAGATAAATAAATCTTAGAGACCTCAATGAAACACTCCAACTGTCTGCAGAGCTCTACTACAGTTTTTTCAATTTGTTACACACACTTCATCATCCTGAGCAGCAGTGATGCATGATGATGTCATGTGGCGCACACACACACACAGGCGGATTACAGCACACAAAGACACAGAAGGATTAACAGAACACACACACACACAGAGGATGATGTCACTCTTTCATATTTACATTCCAGTATTTTTGTTTTGATCTAGCGTGATCTTTGACCCCACACTCTGAAGAGGTCAACACAGCAGTAGTCTAAGGACTGGTTCAACAGATCAGTGATGGATTAGTCAGACCAAAGCTCTGGATTCACGGCTGAAACGAAACCACGGTTGATCAATATCATTGTACATTCTCTGCGTGATATAATTCAGACCTGAAGGTGACAAAATTTTGCAGTTCAAATTAATATTCATCCATAAAACAGGAATGCCAAATGTGAGGCCCACAGGACGCCTTTGCAAAGTGTAAAACTGTGACACTTATCTAAGGTGTTTGTGTAGTAAAGACACAAGAGACTATTATTGTTTAGTTAGAAAACTCAACATGTGAAGTTTCCATAGTGAATGTGTAAATTATATTTCACATGTAATGACAGCAAACTCAGTAAATGTGAAAAATAAAATTTCACCAATTTTTCTTTAGCATATCTCAAAATGTTCATCATGCATTTTATAAATGCATTAATTATTAGATAAGAAAAACAATTTAACAACAAATAGTACCCTCTGTTAACAGGCAATTTTCAACTTGTAGTCATGGTTTCAGCTTTTTAAAAATCTTGGTCATGGCCCGGGAGAAGATCTTCAGAATGGACTTCCTTACACTTAAAGAAAGGCAAAACCTTTGTTGTAAATGGTTTTACCAGATCAGATTTTATGTTAAAGTTTATGTTTAAGGCTTGTTAAAAGCTTATTTTGGTAAGATTACAGCATGTGGTGTAAAGCAGGGGTATTCAACTCCAGGCCTCGAGGGCCGGTGTCCTGCAGGTTTTAGATGTGTCCCTGATCCAACACACCTGAATCAAATAGCTGAATTACCTCCTCTGTATACAGTCAAGTTCTCCAGAGTCCTGCTAATGACTTCTATATTTGACTCAGGTCTGTTGAATGGTCACCAATGAAAAGTTAATAGGCCTAGGCCTTGTTAAGTTAAGGGACATTGTTGAATCCTGAGCGCTACTTATTAAAATTGTATTGTGTAAAATTGTAAGTGTATGTATGTATTTGAGCCTGTATCACTTTTGACCTCGTGTGGATTAGAGAAAATCTAAAACAAATTCAAACTGCATGCGATTCTTTAAACACGCATGCAGTACAATCATTCCACCCTGCAAAAAAGTTCAAAGAAATTAATAAAACCCCCAAATTACTGTGACATTCATGCCCATGATGAGTGTATGTAAACTTCCTACCACAACTGTGCATTTACACATATAGTCAGACAATCAGGCAAAACCCAGTGTGTGTGTGTGTGTGTGTGTGTGTGTGTGTGTGTGTGTGTGTGTGTGTGTGTGTGTGTGTGTGTGTGTGTGTGCACTGCCACCCAGTGGTAACATATAATCAATACACTGGACACCTGTCCCATTTTGTCTCGTGTTTTTGTCACTACAAACATAAAGCAAAATTTAATTTTAATCACATAATTCTTCATTACATAATTCTGTAAAATAAAACTTTGAGTCACTGGTTACATCTGTGATAGTGCACACAGTAATAAAGAAAAATACAGTGCTTGTTCGAATGAGTAGGAATAACTGTAGGAAGAAGACTAAATTATATATTTTTTATTTGATACCCAGGGTAATCTCTTTTTTTATCATAAAGTTGTATAATTACAGCTTGAATAGCTGGCCATATTCACCAATAATAATAATATCAAAAATGAAACAGAAGTGGCAACACAGGTGGGACACAGAGAAAAGGGACAAAAACAGAAGAGAAAGAAATCATATTTTCAGGTCACACTGGAGTAAATGCATCAATGCAACTATTATCCAAACACTATACAGGACAAACAGAAAAACAGTGCAATGTGTTCTATTAAAATGCAGTGGATTAAGAAGATATAGGATACAGAATGGATACATAAACTGTCAAACAAAAATAGGGAAGTGTGCAGAAAAACAAAGAAAAAAAGAACATTATAGGTGTTAACATGTAACTTCACAGTACTGTGCCAAAGGCTTGAGCCACCTGTCATTTCTTTATGTTTTGCTCGGAAAATAGGAAATAAGTGCAGTGACTCATTGAATCATGTGCAAACATACATGGAAATACAGTTTATAAGGCATAAACAGAGTGTGCACAATTCTAACTAGCTTGAAAGTCAATATTTGGTATGACCAAATTTATTCTTCAACACAGCTCGAACTCTTGTAATTTTTTTAAGCAGTCTTCAGGAATAGCTCTCCAGGCTTCTTGAAGAACATCCCAAAACTCTTCTCTGGACTTAGACTAATTTCATAAGTTAGATTTTCCTTAATCTTTCACCCATTATTTTTGGCTCTTGTTCACATCTAATGTGTGAATGAATGCAATGTTTGACTATGTATCTTTATGATGGGACACTTGTCTATATTGTGTGGTTTTATCCATACGTATTTTGGAGTCTCGTGGTATCGCTGCACCAGTTACAGACAGTGAGTGATACACCCATAGATATATATACATAGATACCTCGTTGACTGGTTCGGCCCGCTGATGCGACGTAACTGTGTGTCCGCCA
>JAVDPK010002619.1:458313-473914 GCA_034780415.1 Cichlasoma orientale
AAACAATTCGTCAGTCTTTCCTGTGAAAGGTAATCCCATGTGATCCCGTTTTGACCGTAAATTGGTTCGAAAAACTCGGAGTGCAGCATCTCTCTCATGTTATGGTGGCCGCTTTTGCCCCCTCCAATATGGCGGTGACGTACGCAAACGAGTCAGCGCTCAATGCGGTATCTATGTATATATATCTATGTGTATATATATCTATGGTGATACACCTCAATGTTGTTTGCAAACTGTCGACGACGAAGAAGAAGAGGGTGGTCACGTGCGTCTATCCTGTGCACAGCTGATCGTGACGTCACTCACCAACATGGCGGAGTGGAATAGAGGTAATGTTGTTTTGACACGTATTCACTCCTAAATATTCAAGTGTATGCTGTTTGTGTCGCTTAGAGCTAATCTTACAGCTGTGTGGTAAATTTGAAAACGTTAACATTAAGGATAGTTGCACTTAGAACCCCCACAATCCCAAGAACTTAACTGGCAGGCTAACTAGCTTTGAAGTACTTCTAGATTAGCAATAATAAGCGCTAACCTGTAAGTTTCATACCACTTTTATCACCCTTTAGAGAGGAATCTGCCAGATATTATTATTGTTATTATTATGATTATTTGAACTGCTGTAATAATTTCCGACATAACTGTCATTATTTATAGTGCAGCAAACCATGACTGTAAAAAATCTATCGTCTTTGAGTACACATTTCTCTACATATTATTAGAAACTGAACTGATTACAAACGTATATAGTATATTCATCTCATAAAGGAGGGGTGTCTAGCACGCGGCTCGGTGGCCCAGTTGGCCCATAGCAGAGTCTAAAATAGTTCTGAATCTCTGAGCTGGATTTCCAGCAGTGTCAAACAGATCGGACAGCTAATCAGAAGCAAGCATAGAAATGTATACATTTATATACATTCTGCATTACTAACTGAATCCATTTGACAACGCAATGCTGTGATTTTACTTCATGTCTTTATTCAGTCTTTGGCTTAATGAGTTTCATGTATAAAGAGGACTCCTTCAACAGGAAATCTGCTTAAGGAATTGTTGCTTCTAGTTGATTTAAACTGAAAATCAGAACATTACCTATTCTGGACCAGGTTATGTGTTCAGAAATATGTGTATCTAAGTGTCAAAAACTGTGTATCTGAGGTGTGTCTGCACTTTTGAACAGAAATATAACAATTCAAGGAACATTCTAAAATAAAAATGACCTCAAACTTTGGGTGGCAGTATGACGGTACACGCTCTCTTTGTGTTTTTTCCAGGACATGGCGCTGTGGATGATATACTTGATGCTGAGAATAAACGGATGGCAGATAACCTGGCCTCCAAAGTCTCCAGACTGAAATCTGTAAGTAACAACCAACAAGTGTCCCCTTCAGCAGCCAGTCTGATTAATAAATCTGCGGGTTTCTAGTTATTAGGTTTCTACTGTCAAATCTATCCAGTTGCAATTATAATGAAAGCTGTCAGTTTCCAGAAACAGGATTATTAATTATGCAAAATAGAACCAGTTTTTTAAATTTAAAGTGTAGAACCAATGCCCCAGTGTAAGATGGGATAACAACAGGCACATCTACACAGTTACAGGATATTAAGATCTTCTTACACCGAGCTTCAGGTTCTTCCTGGCTCAGAACAAGTCTTTGGACAGTGACTATACACTAAGGAAAACAACTGGTTATTATTATACATCATACAGTCAAGGCAATTAGTCTGTGTTACCATATGAAGATGAAGATTACTGAGAACCTGATTCAAAATGTCTGCTATGTTTTAGTTAATGATTAATAATTGTTTTAAACTTATGACTAAAACCTCTTTGGGGATGCAAAAGATGTTTTATGTATATGCACCAGATTGTGTCGATGAATCACTCAGGCCTGTTTTAGCAGACAGTTACGTTTTAAATCCCTACAACTTCCTGTTTAGTTGGACACCTCCCAATCTGCAGCTAAGCTGGTTAGATGCTAAGTGACAGAGCAATAGCCTAAAAGGATAAAGGGTAACCAAGAAGATTTTTGCTATCCTGTTCTAGAGTTTTCTCTGCTGTGCGTTCCCTTTTCAGAATCTGCTCTCATGTTCATTCTTGTGCCTGTAATTTAACCCTGAGCCGATGTAAAAAATTAATTTGAAGTCACAAATGATTGCTTTTTTTTTTTTTTAACAAATAAACATTTGGAAGGGATTAGATTACAATTAGAAAGACTGAGCAAGTATGGCTTGTTTAGAAGGGTTTCTAGGAGAAAAAGAACATGGCAGCAAAGTTGCATTTGAGCAAATCAGACCTCTGGAACAATGTCCTTTGGACAGATGAGACAAAAGTGGACACATCTGGCCAAAAAGTATCAACACAAACACCTCATACCAGCTGTCAGCCACGGTGATGGAAGGGTCATTTGGGCATGTTCTGTTGAATCATGGAGTATACTTAGTTCTTCATACATTTTGGCTCAGATTCTGTTAAATAAATGTTATGTGTTAATAACAGTGTAATATGTCATGTTTTATTGAGGTTATATTTACCTATTTTAAGATGTGGTAAGGACTAGATGATTTTTATTATGTCCTCATAGATATAACCTTCTCTCATCTCTGTGTCTCACAGCTGGCTTACGACATTGACAGAGAGGTAGACGATCAGAACGATTACCTTGATGGCATGGTGAGCATTTCTTGCCTTATAGACATTTCTCCCATTTGTCCCAAATCAGAATATTGTTTTAGATATTCCATGATTTTTTTCCCTATCTGCATAACGCTGCCTCTGAACTGTTTAGTTAAGACCATCAGTCCGTAGTCTTCACTGTGACCTCAAATTCAAACCAGGAATTTTGCTTCAAGGAAAATTTAAATAAAGTCTGAGTATAAAAATGAGCCCTGTTGTTTGTCAGAATCTGTGTAGATGGATACATTTATCAAGCAGAGTGCACATTATATAAGTACAAAGTAATACTGTCTCAAACATAGGCTGTTTTTTCTCGTTGATTTGTGTTCATTCTTATAGAATGATCTTCTCTCTCTTTTAGGACTCAAACTTTATGAGTGCGACAGGCTTGCTCACTGGCAGCGTGAAACGTTTCTCCACCATGGTCCGATCTGGACGAGACAACCGCCGCATCCTGTGCTACGTCTCCATGGGGCTGGTCGTGGTCTTCTTTGTTCTTTACTATCTGGTCTCCAGGATCCACCACTGACTGGAGCTGAGACTTTAAACTGTGAGGTCAAAACTGATTTAAATAACGACTTTTTTATTCTGCACCAAAGAGAGAAAACAGGGTGGAAACAGAATTGATCTGACCAGCAGGGGTGTTGGTCAGCTCATCTGGGGAAACGTTATTGGGCGTGGTCATATCAGGAGACTCTAAAACAAGAAAGTAATGACACGCCTGAAATTTGGAATCTTCCAGTTGGCACCGACTTTATCCCATCCTGCAGCAGCAATTTGGGCTGAAGAGGACAGAGCCTGGATGCAGGAGAGGTGGGAATCCCATCCACCACATCTGATTGTAATGGGTTGATGAACCTGTCAATCAAGAGAAACTTTCCAAAAAATATGATTCATTACAGAGTGCCGATGTCTCAGTTCATGACAGCACAATATTATAAGGGCATTTTCACACCTAGAGCTTGTTTACCTTTTCCAGAATCTGCCAATGAGAACTTGGAGCTCTTCTGTCTTGTTTCAGTTTCTTTTCATGCACAAAAACCAATAAAGGAGACCAAAATGCATCACAAAGATACAACATTCACTGCAGTCACTGGTCAGATATTTATGATACAGGAGTTAAAAAAGAAAATATAGGAATGATGGTCCTGTGTCTCTATACCTGTCCAAACACCAGTCAGCCACCACATTAAAAATACATGCACATTACATTAACACAAGACTTTGGTTCGGTTCGGTTTCCTGTCCTGATCCCTGGGATCAAACTGGCTACCTCAGTAGTCAGTAGCTGATTTGGCCTGTATTATACTATATGCTACATTCACACCTACCCGAATGAGTCATACCAAGAGGAAACTGAATCTGAGTCTGACACTAATAAAGTCAGCAGACAACCTGAAACTTTAGTCAACATATTTAATCTGCAAGGCTGGCATATTGCATTTTTGATATTTGCTATTGTCTCATAAAGAAATGCAAGAAAGGAAAAGAATGGATTCCTGGTGAGACAGAAACAGAAAAGTCAAGGTTAAAAAGTTTTATATTTCTATTATTTTCCTTTTGTCTTTATTATTGCCAGGTCAAAGATCTGCAGAAGGTGAAGCACTAAAACTAGTGAACCGCACCAGTACAAAAACTGGTACCATCTGCTTTTGGCTGGTCTTTAATAGCAGATGATGTCACTGCATTTTGAAGGACTGCTTTAAGGACTTTTGGCATGTTCCTGTTATGAGCATCCTTTGAATGGTTTCTTTTTTCAGTGTGTTTGCACTCCAGACTGTTTAGTTCTAATAATAGGAAATGTTGGGACCTGTCTTCTCCTGTTCATGCTTTACAAGACTGTTCATATCATATTTTTTTTATTCCACATGCAGTCACTGAAACAGACATTTGAAGATTTTTAAAAGTTAAAGAGTTTTACTTTCTGCTTGTACAGCACTGACAGAAAATATTAATACATATCTAATAAATGGTTTAAATTGTAGAACATGTTCTGGATAATTGCTCTTATCTTCTTTATTAAAGTTCTGGTCATTATGGGTATTGCTACAGTTTAATTATACAAATTTAAATTAAAATATGCATAATTTTTTCATAATCAATCTTAAAGATTTTTGATTTTCAAATGAAAAATAAAAAGCCTTCATTATGCAAATTCACAATGTTTTAAGTAGTTTTTTGTTGTTTGCCCTTTGTTGCCATAAAATAGCAGCAATAACAATAATTGTTTTTATTCATCCAGATAAAAGTCTCACTGATTTTTCAAGAGCGACTATCACGGAAATACAGCTTTTTAGCACTACAAACAAAAGTACACTTTTTTACAATAAAAGCAAGAACAGAAAACGAGTTTCAGTGCAAACGCATAAAGTAGTGAAAATTAAACAACCAAAATAAAGTAACTGCCAAAATAAGAGTAGCCCATTTAAAATGAACAGACATCTAGAATATTTGTATGTTGTGCCTGTAGGATTGTGTTGTTGTGTCCTTTCGGGTCGACTCGTGTTCTTTCGGTAACTTCCGGCGTTATCTCTTTCAGACCTGATGAAAATACAAAGAACGGGAAGACTTCCTCTCTCGGTATTAGCTAAGCAGAATCCTTTGCGGTTACGTGAATTTTGGAGAAAATTTTAAAGATTATCTGTAAAGCGTTCCGTTTGGGAGCTTTCTTCTTTGCTACGTGGGCTCGGCTGAGGTCGGACCCATTTTGCCCGACGTCCTTCTCGGTGACTTTCGGCTCTTGTCGTTCAAGGGAGGAATGGACGAAGCGGACTCGGCCACGAAGGCGCTCGGGCTAGATGAACCGCCCATCGGCGAGCCGCCGGTGGAGGGAGTGGGCTCGGATACCGAGTCGGAGGCCGAAGTTACCACGATGGCTGTGATGGCGGAACCGGGAAACATCGGCTTGGGAGCCGAGTCCCTACCGAACCCAGACGAGGCCGAGGCTGCGTTTGCAGGTAACACGGGCTTCAGTTAGCAGCAGGCCGCTGCTTACCGGGGTGGCGCTAAAACACAAACTGAGACAACAATGCTGGGTTAGTTAGCACTAGTCTGTAAACACTGTTTATACAGGCATTGCTTTAAACGGAGAAAACGCTTATTTACTGAATGCATTATTTATTATTCATAAAACTTAATGTTTCATACCGGGGACTTTTTAAATCGGGTGGCCCAAGTGGCGCACACAGAGGGAACCACAAACACGGGAGGGGGTCCCACAGGAAAAACAATATTTGATCAGAAATAAATGCAATGCAGAAAATAAGTGTAGACAACACAGATTTTTCTTTTGCCTCATACAGATTTTATTATCGTAAAAAGCGACACTACATGAGATTAAACATCAATTTGTATTGGAAAAACTGCATTGCAAAGTGACGAACCAAGTATTCTAATTTCTTTGTGCAGAATTATTTACATTATTTATTGAGTCTTCACAAGGGAGACTCAGCCAAGGAAACAGCCATGCAAGCTCAAAATACAAACGAAAAGGGAAATGTAAGATATACAATAAACTCAGCCTTTTCTCCCTGTTTCTCCTTAAGAATGGCTACTTGACACACACCCTTCCACTGAAACCATTTCTAATGAGCCTTCAGCAAAAAGTGGATGGATCAGCTGAAGGGCCAGAGGCAAATGTCAGGTCTTTGCTGGAGGTTTTCCAGTTTCTTAAAGACATAACTTCAGATACTGTTCAGCCGCTATAAATAGACTTTTATTCAAGACTTGTGCGCATTACTGTACATTCCACCAATGATCCTCTCATTGCTTGAACGTACGAATGGAGTTGGGCATTGTGAGATTAACAGTACTGTGGTCCACTGGAATTGGTGAGGGGGCATAGGTCAGGCAGCTCATTATGTCCGTCCTCTAGACACACTCCTGTGTGCAGTGCCAAATTCCATCCAAATATTGTGTCATATTAAAAATTGTATCATATCAGTAACATTGCAGAGACATGATTAATCAGGTACTCGTCCCAAATATAATGTCCCCCCTTTAAATATTCCATCCATCTATCCATTTTCTTCTGCTGTATTATTTAAAGGCTGAGATGAAAATGATTGATTCCCATAAACACATAATGGCAGAGTCTTCTGATTATTGATCTGATTATCTGATTAACACCAGTGTTTACATGCTGTCGGTCATTGTCTTAATAATCCTTCTTCATGGTTATATTTTTATTGTTACTGTTTTGTATCCCTCGTTGTTGATCAGATGTGACGGCGGTAACGGTGGGAGGTGTTCACGCAGCGGAGGACAACGTCTTCACTACAACCGTCGCCACATCCGGAAGTCTCCCCGAACACGTGCTGGTAGATCAACACACACTCAGTAATGCTCTGACAGATGAGACCATTTATGATCACAAGCCACCAAAGTGTTTAAATCCATTCGCCTACAATGGCTTGAATTTTGTTTTTGCCCTTTCTTAAGTTTGATGATGAGAAATATTGTCTTATAAGATTGTTGATTCAATTCAATTCAATTCAACTTTATCTGTATAGCGCCAATTCACAACAGTCACCTCAAGGCGCTTTGTATTGTAAGGTAAAGACCCTACAATACTGCAGAGAAACAGTTGTTGAGAGGAAACATTTCACTTGAAATTGAATAGAAGCCAAATAATGTTAAGGCATCCTGAGATTAGAGCTAATCTTTGATCATTTGTGCACATGCGCAATGTAGCGTTTATTATTAGGACATTATGCACGGAACCACGGGTTCCTGGGTGCTTCCCTGCTGACTACTTGATTCAAGTACTTTTTTAGAACCTCAAGATAAATTTCTCGGTGTTGTACTACATGATACTGTATAATCCTTTAGGTATTCAGCAACCTAAAGGACTTTTTTTTAAAAAAACTGCTTTTATTTTAGCTTTTTAGTTTTCTTAATTTGCCTGTGTGCATGCATTCTCAGACCTCTCACACTGCACCATTTTTATGAGTGTATTTACACTTTCCACGTCTGTTACAGAGCGGTAGGACCACTCTCCAGCTGGGTGAAGGTCTCAGTACCCAGAAGGCTACTCTGATTGTGGTTCACACTGACGGCAGCATTGTAGAAGCTGCTGGCCTCAAGTCTGCTGCCACCATCACATCAGGTACACCGTTGTGTGTGTACATGCATGTGTGTGTGTTACAGTACTGAGAAGGTGTGGTGAAAGTGTTCATTTTGGATCTAGGGACATGGTAACCTGAAGTGTCTGAGCTGTGCCTTTTTTATGTTCTCCCGTGCATCTCCCAGGCCCACAGACTCCACCCACTCCTCTGACTCCACCCCAGGACAAAGACTCCTGCTCTAAGTACAACTGGGACCCCTCAGTCTACAATAATGAGCTGCCGGTCCGCTGCAGAAACACCAGCGGAGTCCTGTACAAAAGCAGGCTGGGATCAGGTGATTATCACACCTGTACTGATGGTTTCACATGCTGAAGTTACCGTGGAGATATAAAACTCACAGTTCTGGTAGGATTTAGTTTTTAGGCTTCATATTGGAATCCTGCCTGAAGTGTCCTCTTTACTTCCTCCCTGAGAAAGACTCCATAAAAAAGCAAATGTTTTTAAAAATATCAAACTTTAAAGGACTTTAAAAGACTTTTAAGAAAATATACTCACAGCCACTTTGTTAGGTACACCTGTTCAACTGCTCATTAGCATAAATGTCTAATCGGCCTTTGGCATGGCAGCAGCTCGGTGCCTTTAGACATGTAGACGTGGTCAAGACAACCTGCTGAAGTATCTGAGAATCAGAATGGGGAAGAAAAAGGTGAGTTAAGTGACTCTGGATGTGGCATGGTTGTTAGTTCAGAAACTGCTGATCTGCTGTGACCATCCTGCACAACCATTTCTAGAATTTACATTAAATAGTTAGAAAAAGAGAAAATATCATGAGCAGCAGTTCTCTGGACAAAAATGCCTTGTTGATGCCAGAGGTCACAACCCCAACACATCAAACCTTGAAGCAGACGGGCTACAGCAACAGGTTCTATTTAAGTGATGTCTTGATTCTGCAGGTCTGGCAGGAATTGGGCCTGGGTGTGGTTAGTCAAAATGAACTCAGCTTTCCAGAAATGGAGTTAATCACAGTTAATTCACGATTTAACAAAGGGGCAATTACTTTTTCACGTAGGGTCAGGTAGGTTTGGATAATAATTGAAATCATCATTTAAAAACTGCAATTTGTATTTACTCAACTTGTCTTTGTCTAGTATTAAAATTTGTTTGACGATCTGAAACATATAAGTGTGACAAATATGCAAAAAAAACCCAAAAAAAAAACGGACTCATTAAGGAGGCAAATACTTTTTCAAAGCACTGCATATTCATCACCCATCTTGGCTTTTTATAATTTGCTAGACGCAGGTGATGTTCTTCCTGTTTGACCCCACGATGGCAGTGTTGTCTCACTGTTAGTATGGATGAACGCAGACACAGTAGGCACAACGATGACTTCATTAGCATATTGTTGTCACAGTAGCATGATGGTGCAGCGCCTGGGTTAAAGGTTTGGGGCAGAGAGTTTTGGTGAAGGCATCTTGTAAAATGAAGTCGTGCTATAGTTAACGAGGAATTCGTTTTTGTGCCATTCAGAGTGAATTTAAAATGAGCTCTGAAGTGTTTGGGACAAAAACAGAGGTATTTCCATCCCGGTAAAATATTATAGCCATGACTCTTTTATACTGTGTATTTTGAATTATTTGTTCTGTAGCTGTCCACACTCACACTGCTGTGTTTTATCAGGGGGCAAAGGTCGCTGCATCAAACACAACCAGCAGTGGTACACGCCCACTGAGTTTGAAGGTCTAGCAGGGCGAGCAAGCAGCAAAGACTGGAAGAGAAGCATCAGATACGCTGGCAGGCCTCTGCTCTGCCTCATACAGGTAAATGTACTGCTTCACTACCCGCTCACTGTAACTACTATACTACTGCAGTACTGCACTGTATTGTGTGACGCAAATAATATTTTTATGCAATTTATAAATTTGGAACAAAAAGCTGGACCATCTTTAGGAGTTAATACTGAGGCCCCAAAAAAATAAGAAGAAAAGAATTTATTTCTTTCTTCTTATTTTTATTTCTTTATCAGGAACAGTGCGTGTTAATGTACATCAATATAACAAATATAAGATGTAAACATGCCAGATTTGAGCTAAAACACTCAGTAGTTCATGGACCGGTCACATAAAACTATACAAGACATGCAGGTACAGTCATGTGAAAAAGAAACTACATTCCAAAGTTTTATGTCTCTAACAAATCATATGGTCCTTACTAGGTTCTAAAATTATTTAAATACAACCTCAGATGAACAGCAGCGTGACATATTGCACAGTGTTGTTATTTATGTAACAAAAACTAAGCAGAAGCCGTGTGTGCAAACCTAAGTACAGCCTTGCTGCTTCTATAGGAATTAAGAAGGAAAGTAGCAGCCAGGTGCTACTAATCAACTGCACTTAATTAACTGATCATCAGCATGTGTGACCCCGTCTATGAAGGCAGATATTTTGCATTTGTCAGTTTGCTGGTCTGGAGCATTCAGGTGTGTGTTAACACAGGGAAGAAAGACATCAGCAATGATCTTAGAGAAGCAATTGTTGCTTTCAAACTGGGGAGGGTTATTAATGCAATTTCCAAACAATCTGAAGTCCATCAATCTGCAGTGAGAAAGATTATTCAGAAGTGGAACGCATTCAACACAGTCGCCAGTATTCCCAGGAGAGGATGTCTCAGCAAATACGCACCAGCGTCAGACTACGCAGTGCTCAGAGAAACTGCAGAAAACCCAGGCGCTCCCTCTCAGATTGTACAGGCTGTATTTACTTTGTTAAATGTTAAAGTTCATGACAATATAATTAGACTGAATACGTATGGTTGTTTGGAAGGAGAAAGCCTCTTCTGATGTTTTAATGCTTTTAATGATTTTACTGCACATGTAAAGCACTTTGAATTGCCTTGCTGCTGAAATGTGCTATACAAATAAATTTTTACTTACTTACTTACTTCTCTCTAAAAAGAACATGACAGCACAGTTTAGATTTGCAAAGTTGCTTCTGAACAAACCACAAGACTTCTGGAACAATGTCCTTGGGACAGATGAGACCAAAGTGGAGATGCTTGGCCACGTTTGCTGAAAACCAAACAGTATATCAACACAAATACCAACTGTCAAGCATTGCAGTGGCAGGTTGATGATTTGAGCCATTTTTGCAGCTGCAGCACCTGGGCACCTTGCAGCCACTGAGCCAATCAAACCTCCTCTGTACACCAGAATCAACTGTGAGACCATCTGTCCGACAGCTAAAACGTGGCTGATTGGGTCGTGCATCAGGACAATGATCCCAAGCATAGCAGTGAATCTGAAACAGAATGGCTGAAAAAGAAAAGAGTCAAGGTGCTGCAACAGCCCAGGCAAAGTCCAGACCTCAGCCTGACTGAAATGCTGTGATGGGACCTTAATAGAGCTGTGCATAAACAAATGCCTAAAACCTCAATGAAGTGAAGCAACATTGTAAAGAAGAGTGGACCAGAATTCCTCCACAACGATGTGAGAGACCCATAAAGTCAAAACAATTACTGCAAGTTATTGTTGCTAAAAGTAGTTCCACAAGTTATTGAATCATGAGGAGTACTTAGTTTCTCACACACTGCTTCTGCATTTTGGCTTAGTTCTGTCACGGTGAGCTGTGCGGCAGGCAAGGTGGGACCCAGAATGCAGGACTCTCAAGGCAGGACTGAACTTAACATTGTTTGAGGGAAAGACAGGGACGGGTGCCAGAGCTAAACAAACTATGGAGCAGGGTGACACACAGCGGGGTAACATCAACAACAACATGACAAAGAACTGACACAGACTAAAGGTTTAAATACAGACGCAAGGTAACGAGAGGATCAGTGGAGACACAGCTGGGAATAATTAAACAGGACAAAACCAGGAAGCAAACTAAATACAAGACTGAGACTTAAAGTAAAACAGGAAGCAACTAAATACTGAAACAGACGTGACACAACACTGGGAATAAAACTGAATACAAAAATACGAGGCAAGGGACTTAGACACAGAGGGAGAGAACAGACACTGGAGCACAAAGACGCAGGGAAGACAAGGACACAGGAAGACAGGGATTCAATATAAACAACAATAACTAATAACAGGGCTTACAACATATAGTGAACTAAGAATCAAAACCATATGAAAACCGGGAAACAGAAGAATCTCAAATAAAAACAGAACCTAAGAAAACTAAACACAAAACGCTGGGCAAACGGCCCGGGACCATGACAAGTTTTTGTTGAATAAATAATATTACGGTGTAATAGGTCATGTGTTGTTGTTCATCAGAGGCTGTATTTAAATCATTTTAATTCCTGCTAAGGCCCAGATGATTTTTGTATTATATCCTGACAGATAAATCCTTAGAATTGAAAGGTGTACTTTCTTTTTCACATTACTGTATGCAACAAAACCCACAAATAATACAAACAAATCATACAAGCATAAGTGACAAGTGATCTGCTTTGCCATAAGCCATTGCTTGAGATATACATTGAAAGATATACTATATAGAGAGAGACTGTTTCTTTTTATGAGCCTTCTTCAGAATGTTGTTCAGCTATATCTATTTTTTAATGGATATGGATATTAGATATATATCTAATATCTATTTTTCCTAACAGTACAGTTTGTGTGAATGTGGTTCACCTATGAGGCCCCTCACATTCCCTGTCTGTGGTGGTCCCATTGCTAGTCCCACTGTCAGTTCTTAGGAGCAAAACCTCATGCATTAAACTTGTGTTTTCAGGAGCATATCTTGAACCCCCACGCTGCTTCCTGTACCTGTGCAGCCTGCTGTGATGACCTGATAGCGGTGAGTGAGGTGGAGCTGTCCTGATCAGCCTACAGGATCAGTGTCCAGCTTAGATCTAGAAGCAGGTTGATGCAAAACAAGCAGTCAGTTAATTAGTAATGATTTAACCATCATAGTCAGTGATGTTGCTGGTAATATCTGAATGAATTGTCCACAGCTCATCTATTCCTGGATTTGGCAGTTGTCCACTTGATTGTATGTGCGCACTAAAGTTTGGGCCACATAATTCAGTTTGTGTTTGTCTTATATTCTCTGCATCCTCAGTGTCCAAAGGAGGGAGACTCTCTGGGAGCAGAAAATATCAGTATGGTAAATATTTTGGGTTTTTTGGTTTTGTTTTGTTTTGTTTTGTATTGGGGGGTTTTAAATAAATTTCCGTCACTGTAACTTAATTGTATTTGCTTTAACCTGTGATCAGTATGTGGATATGTTTTCATTACACAAAATATTAATGATAATTTTTGTTTTCTCAATCTATGCTGTGAGCATCCCAGTGTGAATATTAGAGCAGTGTGCCTGTTAATAAACAAGATGCCTGTCGTGCATTACACCTTCTTCTACTCCCCACTTTAAATACAGAATGGATCCTTTCCTTCTGCAACACAAGAGCTTCACATCCAGTTTTTCTTGAGCGAGTAGGGCTCACAGGGTTGATGTAGAATCTTAATCCTTTACAATTCATTTTAAATTAACAAAACTAAAGATTTTCCATCAGTATAAACCCAGATTTAAGTTTTGATTAATGAAAAAACAAAAGAAAATCTAAAACTAAAATTATTCCCTTCATTTAGTACCGAAGTAGAAACCCATTTGCTTCAGTTATGCTTTGAGGGTTCTTGATTATGTCTCTAGAAGCTGCATAAATCTCAGCAGGCATCTGGAAGCAGAGCTCAGCTTTGGTGGGCATATTAGAGCTAAAAATGTTTTAAATTACTTGATTTTATTTTAACAACTGTGACAAACAACAATGTAACTTACTGAGCTCCTGGGCTTTCCTTTACAAAACCTAAAACCCAATCAAAGAAAACAAGTATCACATTGGTGGTTATCAGCTTTCTTTGTTCACTCCAGCTCTCTGCTTCAGGTCTGTCCATGCTCACATAAAAGGCGGCGTCTTCTTTCGCACAAAATGGATCAGTTGAGCACAGCTTACTCCAATCAGAGACATTATCAGAGGAGTGGGTGGTAGAGCTCTATAGCTGCAAAAAATACTGCACCAGGAAACTGTTAATTTGGTGATTTGATCATTACAAGAGCATAAGTGCTCTCTCTGTGCTGCTGTTTATTTCTAGCACGACAGCTGCACATCAGCATAAATTCCTGTTCTGATCTAGCCGGGATGAAAGAGAGCCACCTTCAAGATGCTCAAAATTCTGACTTTACCTTAGGATGCATACACACTTTGATCACGTAGTCTCAACTCATTCTTTTCTTTTACGTTTAGTTTCACCAGACATCCCAGTAACAAAAACATTTGCGCCAAAGCCGATTATGCGGATTTTGCTGTCAAAGGCATTTCCTGTACTTTTTTATGTTATTTTAGTTAGTCCACAGTGTTGTTTGTTTGTTTTTTATATTATTACTTCGATTAGAATCAGTAATTTATCTGATTTATCAGTAAATCAGCGGTCGTTTCATTGTCTCTAATAGAATTTGATTTGTTTAGATGTTGCTTTGATGGTATCTGTCTCCTTTCTGCTTGGTTCAGACCGGCCCGGTACGCCTCTTTGTCCCATACAAGAGACGGAAGAAGGACATTGAGCCTCTGGCTGTTCCTGGCAAGAAGGAACTTCCCACTGCCAAAAACATTACACTGACGCCGGGAACCACATGTAGGTCACATGATCTCAGTCTAACGTGAACTAAATGGATCACACAGTTTGTAATGAAGGATTAAAAGGTTTATGTCTGTTACAGTTAATAACTTTGTAACTTGTCATGGATACTTGTTTTGATCTTTGAACCATTGAAAATGATCCTAAATTTCATGTTTGTGCTCAAATCTTTTCCTGTACAAATGTTCATGTCATTAAAAGTTAATGAAGTCTTCAAAGTCAGATCTGTAATGTAAAAATTTAAGCCTCGCCTTCAAACATCTTATTGTCCAAACATGAATGATGCCTCTCTGTTTCTTTCTAACAGTCACGGTGTCCCCGTCTGGGCAGTTCACCACCTCTGGCACCTTGACCTTTGACCGCACACCCACGGGCGACGCTGCTGCTGCCATCATCTCAGAGAGCTCAGTGCAGAGCGAGGCGTTTGCCAGCACTGCAGGTACCATCCCCTCAATCCATTCAGTCCATCTTTGGTGGTACATTTGTTTGAACAGCCACTTAAGTCCTCAAAGCCTTGTGTGGGAATCAGGCCAGGTCCTACTGACTTCTTGGTGCTTTGTAATTCTTCAGCTCCACCAAATGATCTACAAAAAATCTGCATATACAGCATGAAAATCCAAGCCCAGCTCTGTAGTACTATGTTGTAAATCACACATAAGCAAAATTTGGCCAGGGGCCAAAACCAACTTTCTCACCCACTTGGGCAGATTCAGAGTCCACTGTTTGGAACCGCAGTTTGCAACAATAGTACTCCTTCTCCTCTGCAGCCTCAGTGAGCTCAACGTCTCAACCAGCTCCCAAACAGGTCCTAGTTAGAGTCATTCATCAGCTCACAGAGGATCATCAGAGCAGAAAAAGCACTGCTGTCACCAGCTGCAGTCCCAGACAATGGAGTTTGGAGTCTGTTGTACTGGGGGATGCGTCTCCGCACGTAGAAAAAACATGTGAGCTGTCTGAACTGCTTCTCTGCCCTTCACCCCAAGGTTAATGAAGCACCCGGGCCCCTGTGCTTCTGCTTTTAAGCTTCATCGTCAATTTAAGTCCACAAGATCAAATTTAATGACATTTTCCTGTCAGCTTAGTAAGAACGTAAGAGTCTAGTAAACTGTTAAAGTGTAAAATACACCTCCATTCACCTGTGATAATACCAGTGTTGTTTTTGGCAGCCATTTTAGTTTTAGTTTTAGTCTTAGTCTTTTGGACGAAAATGCTTCTTAGTTT
>JAVDPK010002619.1:481329-491708 GCA_034780415.1 Cichlasoma orientale
GGAGTAAAATTTGACCACGAGTATCAGTACTTTTACTTAAGTACTAGAGTTGAGTACTTTGTCCACCACTGGTTAACACAATGTCAAGGCTCAAAGACCTCAGCGATGATCTTGGAGAAGAAATTGTTGGTGCCTATCAATCTGGGCAGGCTTATTAATAATGCTATTTCCAAACAAAATCCATTCAAGACAGTTGCCAATCTTCCCAGGAGAGGCTGTCAATGCTCAGAGAAACTGCAAAAATCCCAAAAGCTCCATCTGAGATTCTAGCAGTACATCAGCACAAACACCTCATACACGCGTGGTGGTCGAAGGGTAATGATTTTGCAGCCACACGAACTGAGCACCTTGCAGTCACCGAGTCAATAATAAACTTCTCTGTATACCAAAGTATTCTAGAGGCAAACGTGAGGCTGACACATTTCACACAAAGGAATCAAGGTCTCGCAATGAGGCAACGTCCAGGCTTCAACCTGATGCTGTGGCGGGACCGTAAAGAGCTGTATATAAACAAATGCCCACAAACCTCAATGACCTGTTAAATAATGACACAGAGTAATATGTCGTGTGTTGTTCAGGTTCAGATTGTTGATTTTTTTTTATTATGTCTTGATATGTAAAACCTTAGAATTGACAGTGTACTTTCTTTTCACCACGACTGTATTGCTTAGAAATTGTTTTCTAATAAAACACATTTCATTTACCAACTTCTTCTGTGGTCTGTATCACACAACAAGCCTCATTATTTCTCAGATAATTCCATTTTAAAAAGACTCCAGAAGGCATCAACAACACAAACAGTAGAAATTCAATTCAGTGAATTCAATTTGGGGTGGAGTGCAACACACACAGCTGCTGGCTACAGCGACTAGTGTTCTCATCCACCTGTCAATCAAAGTGGCCACACCCCTAACGTTAAGTCTTAATGAAGTTTAAAAGAGTGGCTTATGATCCGTGTAAATGTGGAAATTAGTCTTAAAATAAGCATTGGGCAAAGGGAAATAATGTACTCTCGGTGCAGAGGCATTGACTGTACTAGTTTATTAAACCCAGTGGGAATTACATGCTAGCTGATGACTTGAATCATAAAATGCCTGACTTCATGGAGCAGATGTGTGGGGTCCGCTGTTAACATCAAAGAACAAAAAGATGCTTTAAAAGGCACTTTATACCAGACCAAATTCTGTTGAAAGGTTAAGTAGATTAAACAGCCTGTTCCAGCTAACCCTAAGATTCCTGCGCTGATAACTCAGGGAATCCTATACATCCCAGGAATCCTGTATCCTGAGCCTGCGCTGGAGCTGCCAGAGCCCCAGTCAGAAGAGACTGTGTGCCCTGCGCAGCCCCAGCTACCACAGCCTGAGCCCAAGGGTCCCACACCACCTAAGTCTGAGCAGCCTTAAGATGAGCCAGCAGGTCAGCCTCCAGGAGGGCTCCGACATCATCCACCTGAGGGTCCTCATCACTGTCGCCGGGCTGCAGCCAAGCCACCAGAGGGTGTCAGTCTCTGTCTCTGGCCTCCATGTTCTGTTATTTTTTGTTCTGGTCCTTCAAACTCTGGAGGAGACTGCAGTTTGTCTGTCTTTATGGCTCCACAATCACACAGCACTTAACATTGTGTATTGTTAATAAAATCTTTTATTCTGAAAGGTTGAATTTCAACATATAAAATGAGTTGTGTAGTGCAAAGTGCGACAGATCCACCTCCTGAACTAAGAGAATAGCTTCACACCAAACATGAAGCTCAAACACACTTTGCTGTTATCAAACATAGAAAAATAAAAACCTCACAGAGGAAGGAAACCATGGCAATATAAACAGACTAAAGACAGTATATCAGCAGTCAGCAGCGTCTCTGGCAGCTGTTGTGCGTTTAGAAATCGTCCGCGGAGCAGCGTCCACTCCGGCCATTCTATGAGCAGCAGCGCTGCAGGACCTTTTTGAAGAAGTTCCTGAACTCTGTGTTGAAGATAGTGTAGATGATGGGGTTCAGGGCACTGTTGACGTAGCCCAGCCATGTCACAACGCTCATTAGGGCTGACGGGATGTGACACTCCTGACAGCGTGCTCGCATTGTGTGGAGGACAAAGAAGGGGGTCCAGCAGAACAGGAAGGCCCCTATGGAGGAGAAAGAGGAATCAGAGAACCTCAGATGGATGGATGCTTCATATCTGTGATATGAATGTTTCCAATGCTAAAGCGCAAAAAGTCATTGTTTTTACTTTACAGCAAAGCAGAAAGGTTGGGAAATATTGGATGGCTTCAAGAAGGCCGGCGTGTTTCTCTGCTGCTCCACATGGACTGCTTGCCTGAATGCAGCTAAAGCCCGCTCAAGCATAACGGGTCAATACAACTCAGACTACAAATGGAAACTTGAAAGCTGTTCTCACTGGCCAAACCACTCTTTCATATACAGTTGTGGTCAGAAGTTTACATACACTCACGATGGGTGTGAATGTGATGGTAATGTGGGGTTTTTAATGATTTCTTTGAACTGTTCTTTTTCCAGGGTGGAATGATTGTACCGCATGCATCTTGAATGACTTTAAAAAACAAGAACTGGGTGCACAAGCTTGAATTGATTTTACATTTTCTCTAATCCACACAGGGTCAAAAGTATACATACAGGCTCAAATGTATACATACTGTACCAGTCAAAAGTTTGGACACTGGACATATGTAACTTAAAAATATATTTATTATACTAACTTATGAAGAACAAATCATCTTATTCTACTTAAACATGTAACTTTCACAACTTCTTAGAAGCCTAAAGGGAAGCTAAAGTTTATTTTTATGTTCTTATGTGGCAGTCTTTCCATGCTTGTGTTTTCCCTTTTTACACCACCAAATATTGTTCTGTTTGGTAACCTTTGGCTTTCAGGAGGAACGCGTCCATAAATCAGCACATCTGTTCTGAGCCACGCATTTCTGTTGTTTTCACTTTTGCAAACTGGAGCCAGTGAAAAAGTGGGACATTGTTTCGATATGTGGACCCACAGGAAAGTGATGAAAATGCTGTGCAGTCCCACTTAAAGTGGGACAAATGATTACTTTAACCCAGTACGTGACTTTCTATCGGCCACCTGGTATTGTTTGGGATTTTGGTTGAGTTTGGGATTTCCAGTTTGATTTCTTTGTTTTTCTAGAACATTGTGAGTGTGTTTGACTTTATTGTTGTTCTTATGATGATCTTTAGTTTTGTGAGATTCCCGGGTCTCTTGCTACTTTTATTTTTTCTGGTTGTAGTTAAGTTTTGAAATGTTGTATTACCACATGCTTCCGTTTGCGTTCCCCTGTCTTGCACATTGAAGTGTTACTCATGTCTGGATCAGTCTCCTTTGGTTATTTCTTGTTCCACTTTAAAGGTTTGTTTTTTTCTGTGCCCTGTGTTCATTTTGCCACCTGTTACCCTCCGTATGGTAATTCCCGAATCAACAGTCCCACCTCCCACTTTGTCCTTGTCAGACAGTTTGTCTTTGTTTCCTCTGCCCCGCAGAGCTCTACATGTGTTTCCTTTGAATAACTGTTTCAGTAGATTGTGTCATATTTTTGGACTTTTCTCTCATCAGCCAAACGAGGGCTCATTTTCAGTTTATCTCACCTATCTTAGTATCTTGCATGTGGGCCCTCTCTAACACCTCTACACTCCAGTTCATGACGTCTCAGGATGCTTGTCAAACTAACAACTCACCATGAACTTATTCACCTTTCAAACAACCAGCAAACCCGCCCTGACACAACCCCAAACAGAAATGTGTCTCCTCCCAGAACTGAACTGAGGATCTTCTGCTTGTAATATTGCTTAGACCGGCACTTTGAACTCTCAGGTGATCAAACAGATTCATGAGTTACCTGCACACTTAAACACACATCTGACGTGGCCTCGAGCAATAATTGGATTTCAGATTAAGGAGCTGTAAGGATTGGCTGCTGTGTGCTAAAGGAAAGCACTTGTTGGCATTAGGGAGCAAAGCTGGCTGCTATTAATAGACTGACCCTTTTCTAATTGATCTGTTAGTGCCTCAGGACAGGCATCAGAGGTGGCGGTGAAGAGTTCAGGTGGCTGCAGTTGAGCATCCGATTTAAAGGTTCACTGACAATCAAATCTCCAGCAACAGTTCTAAGAGACAGAACAGTTTTATTGTGAGGCAGAGATCAGTGTTGGTGTACTGGCAGATAACGCCTAGAACAATGATGATGGTTGATTTTTTAATTGACTGTACAATTTGAACATCAGTAAGTACATTATGGCTACTAATACAATGAAGTTTTGAAGTTTTGACCTTTAACGACCGTTTGCAACTTTAAAGTTGGCAAAATTGTCCCAGAAACCCTCCAGCAGCCCCAGGACCCACCTTTATTGTGTGGTACATTAAATTGTGCCATTTGTTAGTGTTACATCAGTGTTGTTCTTAGCAAAAGATATGCTACAGTTTGGGCCTTTAGGCAAGTTTCTAATCCAGCCTTGTGTGACTGGGATGTTACTAACAGGATTCATCAGAGGTTATTTAATTTTCCTCTGCAGAACATCATCTGGATCAGAAACTATCGCGTTCAGTTCCTTGTTTTTCATTGGCCTACCCCCACAACATTCAGGGTCCAACCAGTGCAACATCAGTCACACGGTGAGTGGTCATAAGGCATCAATTTCCACAACAAAGGCAGCCTAGTTTTATGGTATAACTTTTCCGGTCTTAAAATGCTGCTGAAAAGGAAGTGAACTCACCCACAACGACAGGAAGCACTCTCATAGCCTTCCTCTCACGGCTGTTGATTTTGGCCCTCTTTCTTCTGCGCGGGTCATGGTTGAACTTAATCTCCGCGAAGCTGACCGTTGGCACAGGGCAGTCGTTGTTCTGTGCTGAGGTTGGGGGTGGATCTGGGGACTGGAGGGTGGATGGCTCATCCAGAGCATCTGCCGGCTCCCGCTCAATGATGGGAGGCAGCAGAGGTGGCAACGAGGCCAGAGGAGGCAATGCGGCTGTGGCCTCCTGCAGCTTGCGGCACGCCTGGATGCTGTTCTTCAGCTTGGCTTTACGCACCTCCTCCCATCGTCGCAGGCCGCGGAATGTGCCACAGTACAGCAGCAGCATGATGGGACAGGGGATGAAGAAGGAGCACACAGAGGAATACAGGACGTAGTCATCATTCTCTAGTTTACACTCAGTGGGGTCGCGGCCTGGGACATTGTTGATGCCAAAGATGATTGGCGAGGCCACAGCCAAGGCCAAGATCCAGGTGGCTGACAGTAGGACCGCCTGCCGCAGGTCCACGTGCTTCCTGTTGTAGTTGAGCGGGATCGACACGGCAATGAACCTGCAAGAGGCGTAAGAAATATGACATCACAACCAGCCTAGAGCTGCCACATCATGATTCATGGGCTTTGTTCATGATATAATCGGTATTGGGGGTGTTTTATTTAAAAATGATAGCTGTGATAGGCTGGCATCAGAATGTAGTGTACATTGTAGCTTGCCTTGCTCAGGGTGCATCTCTACAGGAAGGTTGCTCTACTACTGAAAACACCTAAAATGGGCACACACCGATTCCACTGTGATGTTAACAATGCTTTAAAACTGAACACATTTTTTGTTTTGTTTTTAAATCGAATTAACCTGAATCTTCACGTACGACTGCAGAATGTAAGTACTCTTTAAACACTGCAGCCATTAAAAATGTGATAAGTTACACTTGTGACTGAAAAATATGCTTTAAAGTTTCACTTGAAAATTTCTGCTTGTGTAAATCACACTGTTGAACAAATATTTGCTGTCATATATGACATCATATATGTACATATACACAGTCTCTATATATCTGTACCATGATGTCTTCTGATTCATATCAGCTCCAGTACTTCTGTGCTGGATAAATAACTTATGTGGTTTGTGGTCTTTTGATTAAACACAACTTTAACATGTTTAAAAATTGAAAATTAGCAGATGTGTAAATCACACAGTGCCATTTTTTCAGAAATGCAAACACATACATTTTGCCGAAATTCCATTAGGTCAGGAAAGTGTGGGGGCCAGCCAATGGTATCAATTCTTTCATCCTCCAGGAACTGCTTCCATACTCTTACTGGGAGGAACCCAGGACTGCACTGGCTGTAGCTCAGGAGGTAGAGCAGGTCATCTACTAATTGGAAGGTTCGATCCCTGGCTGCTCCAGTCTGCATTCCAACGAAATCTTGGGCAACATACTGAACACAGAGTTGCTCTCCGATGCCTTCATCAGAGTGTGAATGTGGGTGAATGTTAGATAGAAAGCACTTAGGTGCAGAAAAAAGTACTTGAATGAATGGGTGTGAATGGGTAAATGAGGAATGTTGTATAAAGTGCCTTGAGTGCTCAACTAGAGTAGAAAAGTGCTGTATAGGAACTAGTCCATTCACTGCACCAGCGTAGGGTCTGACAGTGTGTTCGATGATTTCATCCTGATACCTAATGGTAGTCAGGGTGTTGTTGCCTGGCCTGTGGTGGATCTGCCAATTCTGGTGTTCTATGGCAAATGTGCTTTATATTGTAAGGTAAAGACTCTACAGTAAAACCCAACATTTAAAACAACCCCATATGAGAAAGCACTTGGCGACAGTGGGAAGGAAAAACTCCCTTTTAACAGGAAGAAACCTCCAGTAGAACCAGGCTCAGGGAGGGGCAGCCGTCTGCCTCGACTGATTGGGGCTGAGGGGAGAGAGACAGGACAAAAGACACACTGTGGAAGAGAGCCAGAGATTAATAATAACTAATGATTAAATGCAGAGTGTTTTATAAACAGAGCGAACAGAGGTGAATGAAGAAGGGAACACTCTCCACTTTCTGTTTTTTTAATTGTTCCTTTTTTGTGTTTTGTTTCTAATAAATAAATAAATATTAAATAAAGGTCTGATCGGGCCCATTAGTGCTCTAAAGTCATCCTTTGATACCAGCAGGTTATCGGGCAGTATTTTTCCTTCATCAGACTGTGAACATCAGACTGTGAACATCAGCAGCAAGTGGACAATTCTGCAAACCTTCAGGTTCTGCTTCCCGATCAGCCTTTTGAATTATTCAGACTGTCATCCAGTAAAAGCTCTAAACGCTGCTGGCTACTTCAAGAAGCTTCAGATCATCACCATCAGTCCACGTTAACGTCACTGCTCCCCATCAGTCTTTGATGTAATCATATTTTCTGTAGTCGGGACATCAGATTTGAAGGGCAGCCTGAATTTTTTCTTCATCCTTCAACTTCAGATAATTTCATTGAGTCAAACTAACAAGCACAGAGCAAAGCTGGTAGTTCATCAGCTGTGGACACATCCTTCATTTGGGTCTTTAAATTGTTTTGCCTTCTGTATTTTTTCTTCTTTTGGAGCTTTTACAGGAGTCAGACAAAAGGTCGTCATATTTCCATGTCAGAGAGAACTGTGACCATCACAGCTATAGGACCCTGACAACCTTAAAATCCAACGGTGTCCCTGAATGTTCCTGAATCACAATAAACCAATTAAAACGCTCGAGTCAAGCAGTTATTACATTATAGCTTTTGATCTCAACATCTACATTATGGATTTGCACAAAATCTGTAATAGCTGCTGTAAAACTTAGAGCCGGGTCATATTCATATATTTATTGACTCTTAATCTTCAGAAATCTGTTGTTGATCTCAGTAAATGAAAGAGATGTCTGTTTCCCCATCTGGATATTTGCATATGTGGATAAAAGGGAAGTGGCACATCACTAACAATTTATTAGTCCATTAGCACTTTTCTGCTCTAGCTGAGCACTCAAAGCTCTTTATACAATATGTTTGCATTTATCCATTCACACAAGCACTTCCCGCTACAGCTGTGCTTTCTATCTAACATTCGCACTCCAATGAAGGCATCGGAGAGCAACTTAGGGTTCAGTATCTTGCCCAAGAATACTTCTCTACCTCTTGCTCTACCTCCTACAGCCACTTGCTTTCTAACAGTGTGGCTTCATCTGCTGCTGGCACCTGTACAGGTGAGTACTGACCTGTCAATGCTGATGGCGCAGAGGTTGAAGATGGAGGCGGTGCACAACATAACATCCATAGTCATCAGACCATCACAGACGGTGGTGTTGAGGGTCCACACACCATCCTGGAACTGAAAGACAGAAAAATGCTCAGTACCTTCACTCACACCAAAAAGTACACACACGTAAAAATAAATAAATATTGCAGTACAATTAACAGTTCCACATTCAAAATCTTAATAAAAGGTACAAAAGCATCATCTGCAAAATAAATGTAAAAAAATAACTTTAGATACTTTTATGCAGTTTTAGTGAGGTGGGCGCCAGCCTGGGGGTCAGGCCTGAAGGTTAACTTAGTAAATCGAATAATTTAATAGATAAAGATATGATTTAACCCCAAAAAGTAATTAATAAAAAAAATCTTAAAACATACAACAATCAAACAAGAAACAGATGGCTGTATTTAACAAATTAATAAAATACATTTCTGTTTATTTTTTAATGTATCTATTAAGTAACTTGATATGGGTAACTTGATATTTCAATAAACAATATAAAAGTATGTAAAATTTTGCACATTAATTTTTTATAAAGAAATGCGATAAAGATATTAAATATTGCCAACTCTCCCCTCTCAAAAACAAAGCTCCCCAGGAGTGGAGAGATTTTAAAAAAAATCTCTCCACTCCTGAGGGTGGCTGTGGTAGAGCAGGTCATCTATTAATTGTAAGGTTGGTGGTTTGATTCCTGGCTGCTGCAGTCTGCATGCCAAAGTATCCTTGGGCAAGATACTGAACCCCAAGCTGCTCTCCGATGCAGCCGTCATTGTGTGAATAGGTAAATATGTTGCACAAAGCATCCTCAGCTAGAGCAGAAAAGTGCTAAATAAGAACTAGAACATTTGAAATTCCCTGATTTTGTTTTGTGAAAACACACCAAATGTTTTTTTTTTTCATATCAAACAATACAATGTTTCTTATAATACACGAAAAACTGAACCTGCAATCTAAAAGATAAATGTCACATTAAATGTAGGGGAGTAAAAAGCACAATATTCAAATAAGTTTTAGAAATGGTGACGTGTTAAGATTTGTTTTGGCTGTCTCAACTTCTTTGAGAGTTATAATGAAAATCTAAATGCAGCTAAATGAAAAAATGCAAACAGCCAAATCTATGAAGGCATTTTCTTCTGAAGTGGTTTGAGTGCTCATTAAAGTGGAAAAGCATTCTGTAAATGAATTACATGAATTAGTTTATTTTACTTGTAACTGAAGAATATACGAAGAGTTCAGCTGCAAAAAGCTCTGAATCTGTCTGTATGCTTTTCTTTTAAAAGAGCACTTGATCTGGCTCTTATGGTAAAGTTCAGTAATGTCATTTTTAAAGGCAATGGTGAGGTTATTACTGAGAGAACAAACTGCCTTTTTTCAAACATGTAAATCTAGTCATTTCCCTCCTTTTTAACAAAACCAGCTAAATCCAGAGGTTCTTTTTTCAAAAACCTCTAAATCCACTTCTTCCACACTGATATAGTTAAGAGTCGCAAAATCACTTTTGGTTCAACTGGAAACACTGAAAAGAACACAGAATAAATTAGAAATTCACCATTTCTGCGAATTAAGGGTATGTGTACTGTAGGTTCATCCATATCCATACCTATGTGGCATACATTTTCGGATAAGACATACGATCAGTCACTTCAGCCCGCCCTCTGCCCAGTGTGAATGAAGGCAAAAGGCCCAAATATTAGACTATGACTAAAAAGATTTCCACATAGATTCACACAGTACAACCACAATGACACAAAATGGCAGCACATTTGTTTTAACAATAACAGAATAGTAGATAATATTACATGGTGGTTATGATGACGGAGGGGTCCGATTGGGGGCCAACGACACCGACCCGCCAGGCTTGCTCCACCGCCCGGTCCCCCTATAGGGATGTAGATGCTTTTGCTGGCAATGGGAAGTGCCGTTTAGAGGCTTTTGACAACACATGGAAAATTCAGGATAGGCAGACACGTGTATTTAGTGGGTTATGATGCAAAATAATTTGATTGGTGTATAGTACGTGTGGAAAGGATTATGTAAACATTGTTATCTCAGCGAAGCTCTCAATTTACCAGTGGATCTACGTTCCTACCCTCACCTATGGTCACGAGCTTTGGGTTGTGACCGAAAGAATAAGATCGCGAATACAAGCGGCAGAAATGAGTTTCCTTCAAAGGGTGGCTGGCCTCTCCCTTAGGGATAGGGTGAGGAGTGTGGCCATCTGGAAGGGGCTCAGAGAAGAGCCGCTGCTCCTCCACATCGAAAGAAGCCAGTTGAGGTGGCTCGGGCATCTGATTAGGATGCCTCCTGGCCGCCTCTTGGGTGAGCTGTTCCGGGCATGTCC
>JAVDPK010002619.1:491808-508578 GCA_034780415.1 Cichlasoma orientale
GGCCCCGGATAAGCGGAAGACAATGGATGGATGGATGTTATCTAATTTTTGACGAAGGTGGCATTTAGCAGCTTTTGGCTGGTTAGTTAACAATCATATTTGACCTTGTTGGTAGTAATAAACCTGTCGATTTTCCCTTCTCCAGGCGGTAACTGTTTTCTGTACTGTCAAACATGATGATGTCTTTGTGAGTACTTGTTTTTGTCATGACTTCTGAATGTATCACATTTTTTCATTGTTCGGTTCTACAAG
Source organism: Cichlasoma orientale (assembly GCA_034780415.1). Lineage (NCBI taxonomy): Eukaryota > Metazoa > Chordata > Actinopteri > Cichliformes > Cichlidae > Cichlasoma > Cichlasoma orientale. The sequence continues at coordinate 492,061 of JAVDPK010002619.1, forward strand.
CCAGACTTGTCATGAAAGCTGTGAAACACATTCAAATTTATTCTAAGACTGATGCTCGGCTTGGGACAGAAATTTTTCAGTTGAGTTTCATTAATATAGCATCAAATCACAACAACTTTGTGAAACAATGTGAAAAGAAGAGACTTCTACCAAATCTGCAAACTTTAAGAATTACAAGCTTTTAGAGTTTGAATGTAATTAAAAAATGTCTGCAAACTAAACCCGTTTTCTGCCACTTGGACCTCATCTACAAATGCACACATGGCATTATTAGGGCTTAATCTGCACAGTTTAAGAACTTTTTAAGATGTCAAAAACTTAGATCAATTTGTACATAAAAATAGTCCATAAAGTTTCAGTTAACAAAAAAAACAGCGATCCTTGACCCATGGTAATGGATTAACAATAACTTATCCATTAATTAATCACTGAGCTGGCATTGCTGCAGATTTTGTGAACAGAAGAGAATCTTAATAACCGGGATATTAAACTGTGAAGCACATCTCATTCCTGGCTAAAGTAAGGAAGAAAAACGTTTTTTTTTTTGATGAAGGGCTGTAGTAGCATGGCTTCTGCCTTTTCAAAACATTTGACAAATTCAATATATTTTCACCGTTAGGTGATTTTTTTTTTTTTCTTTGTTTGGCCAAGAGTATGAATTTAAGTTTAATGAAGTGCATTTTAAAAGTCTATTGGCAATAGAAAAACAGGAAAATGTTGAAATCTGCCCAAACCTGCTACTGCACTGACCTGACATCTGGACCCTAAGGACTCAGAAAATGAGTTCAGAAAATAATCACCTGTGAGATTAGCCGCCTGAGACATAACTTTAAGGTGTGTGTCTTAGCTATGAGATATTCCGAGTTGAATAACTTCCAAAAACAATATGTTCCATCTCACCTCCGAGTAAACGAAGAGCGGCAGCACGAGCACTGCCAGCATTAGGTCCGCCACTGCTAGACTCACGATGAAGTAGTTGGTGGTGGTCTTCAGCGCCTTTTCGACGAACACACTCAGACACACCATCAGGTTGCCGCAGATGATGACCACGGTCAGCAGCACGCCGAACACCAGGGCCGGCAGGTTGTGCGGCGCCGCGACCGCCGCCCCTGCTTCCTGCGCTGAGCTCAGGTTTGCCACCATCTGCGCCGAGGCTCCTCCGTCGGTCCGTTCCCGTCCGAGCCACAGCAGCGTGGTCAGCGGGCTCATGAAGGTCGGGTCGGAGTCTGATTGCCGCTCAGTAGTCTTATCATCCTGTCACACAGACTCGACTTAGACTGTGGCAGACTTTAATGAGGAGCTCCAGAGCGCGCCGGTGCGCCTTTTACGCAAAAAAGATGGACAGAAACACAATTTGATATCTGCGAAATTGAACATACATTCACATATTAAAAATACCTTTTTCCCACAAAGAACATTTCGTGTCGAGAAACATTCAGGCAAAAACAGGCTGAGTTCTTGCCAAAGGGACCTTCAAAATCCTTAAATCGTTAAAGTCATTCTCTGTTTAATGCTGAGAACACCGTCCGGAAGGACTCTGGGGTCAGACAGCGGAGAGACTGCCGTATCGCGGCTGTTTTCAGCTCCGGAATGTTTACCTGCAGCCTGCTACCGCAAAGGCCACCGAGGCCAAATTAACCGATTAAAGCCGCTTATCACCTGCGCTTTACAGTGTCCTTCAGCCCTTGAGCTCCAGCAGAAGTTTGTCCATCTGTCTGTTCATCTGCCCGCGTGCGTGTGTGCGTGCGAGCGAGACACAGAAAGAAGGGCTCAGGAGCGGCCACTGCAAAAAAAAAAAAACAAGTTTATTCTGTTACTCAGTATTAATTAGCTGGTACACTTTATAGACAATGCTTCCTATTCGAGATTGCTCACCTTATCTGATCATTTCTGCATATACAAAATTAAAAAAAAAAATAAAAGTCCGTAATTTTTTCAGTCTGTGGTTTTAAACCAGAAGAGCTCACTTTCAGAATAAAAGCTTAAAGCGATTTGGATGCGAAAACATGCTGGTGGATCATTTCTTGCAGTGCAGAGTGAAGGAACGACGGTTCATGTGCGCAGCGGGGGTTCAGAGGATGGCTGCGGTTGTTCAACATCTGGATTCAGTTCAGTCAAAACAGTCGATCAGTGGATGCACATTAGAACCACATAATCATTAACAAATTTCTTTATTTTCAACTCAATACTTAAATTTTACTGCTCGGTGATACATAGGGTGGGTTATACCTGGTACTAATATAGGACCGGGTGGTAGCTACATTGTACTGTGAATACAAGAGCCGCTACCACCACAAACATTCATCCAGTGGTTTTTATGGCATTGCTTGTTTATGCTAACATACTGCTGAGCTATTACCATACTGCAGTATTAGTGCATTCGTTTTAAGCATTCCTACTTTTTAATACTTAACAAGTAGTTGGAGTCGATTCCTTTCAACCAGACATTTTAAAAATTGTCTACAAAAGACAAGAACAGGTGACAGAGTTATCACCAGTACTCAAAAAATAAATAAACCCTCTAATAAAGGTAAGTGGTTGAAGAACTTCATGTTTTTTACAGCATTGCAATTTTTTTTTTACTTTTCTGTTATTTATTTGATATTTTAATCTTTCCTTTACTGTTCATAGTCTGTGTTGCATTTCTGAGAAACATTAGTCTTTCCTCTGCTCGAACACTAATGACTGCCTCATTTGGGTCTGAAGGTGTTGAGGTGATTTTTAATTAGAGGTCTTGCTGTCTGCAGTGATGATGGATCAGCTGAGAACTGACGCCATCCAAGTCTCGGGGGATGGTGACAGAGCAGCAGTGTCCACACCTCCTGTCTGTCTCTGGAAACACTCCAGAAATGTCAATTTTTAATGTAATTTAGACCAGCTGGCCAGCAGCTGCATGCAGAGCCGGCTTTAGCCAGTTGAAGGTCCAGCATGTGATCAGCCATTTAATACAAACATCAGTCATGCATATTTTGATTACAGAACAGCCAATTTTGATATCTATGGATAAACCTGATGAGCATGTGTCCCCACAGACCTGAGTGTTTTTATCTAGCTTTCCCTGCCACCTAGTGGAGACTGACAGAACATATGTGGTATATGAGGAATGTTTGAAAAGAAAGTAAAATAATTAGTTTGCAGTGTTAATAATAGTAATAATAATACAGTTCAATAGCTCTAGTTAATTAACAAGTTGAAAGTTTAAAAAAAGGCTAAAATAAAGTTAAAAATAAGTAAATAAAGTTAAAAAGGTAAGTTAAAGTAAATTATTAATTTAACTGACTACAGTAGAGAGGTCTGCATGAACAGAGGAGGGATCAGTCTGCCTCAGCACATGACCATGGGTTCAATGGGTGCAACTGGAGAGGCAATCAGTGTGGAAGATCTGACACCCTTGAGGACCAGTGCAGGGGTGTGAGTGAGGAAAGACGGGCTCCTGAGGCTGTGTAGCAGGAAGGAGGGATCAAGGTGTTCAAGCATATCTGCTCCAGGGTCAATATAAAACTAGGAAAATATTAACATCATAAAATCCTTATTTCATTTAAAAGTTGCTACCAAACCCAAAAGCTAATCCAGGTGTCCACATAAAAGCCTGTTTACACTGAACAGAGTTGTAGAAGCAGGTGGTGCAGCTGCATGAAATGGCACTAATAATGTTATTAAAAGCTTTATGATTATATATTCGATTTCTAAAATGGGTGTTCTTGGTTGTTATTATTATGGTTATTATTTTATTTAATAGATGTTAAAACTTTTAAACCTTTAAAGGATTATAATGGAATTGAACAGGGTGAATTAAGGATGATTGGAACATGAGGTTGATTTCAAGGCTAAGCCCTAAACATGAAATCAAATCAGTGCATGTTGCCATTGGTTTAATATAGGGTGGGGCAAGTACTGACTGGTGTGATGTCCCCCGTTATGTCCACCTCATTTCTCCTCTGTCCACACTGTTACCTCTGTGTGTGTGTGTGTGTGTGTGTGTGTGTGTGTGTGTGTGTGTGTGTGTGTGTGTGTGTGTGTGTGTGTGTGTGTCAAAATTATTATGACTAGAAAAATAAGTACTATGTTCAGTGCATGATGGTCCAGAGTGTCAATTTCTAAGCAGAATAAGAGCTGCAAAGTCAAACTGTATCATCTTTGCCTCAAAGGGATTTGCAGCTCTCTTTAACTGAGTGTAACTAACAAAGATCTGACTGACACATTCTTGTGCATTGCCGAGGTAGTCCATAATGGCAAAGACAACTGTCCCTCTGAGGCCCTTTTTGTGTGCATTTAGGGTTTTGTTCCCCCTCCCCCTGCTATTTCCAACCATTACTGCCTGCAGATCTGTGCAGATAAGGAGGGATGGTTGCAGGGCTGCTGCAGCCTCTCAATCAGTGAGGCCTTTGGCATCAAGCCCAGATGGAGACAGAAAACACTGGAGGCTGCACAGAGGAGTTTTGGCGAAGGAGAGATGATTGGAGGGGTGGATAGATTATGGAGGCTGAGATCACCCAGGCCTCAGGCAGTGGTTAACATACTCACCCTGGCTCTTTTGGTGGTGCTCCCTTCACAAAAACACACCCATCAGTTTGCAGTCAGCCTCTTTGCTCCCAACAGTCAGAAACAATTCAGGAAATGCTCTTCTGGCCAAGTGGTTCTGTTATATGCCAACCCAAATGCAGGTGCCTGGTATGATAGATCTTCACAAATGGTCAACGCAAATCACACAAAAACACTGACAGCAAAAAAGACTGAAACATGACTTGGTATAAAGCTGCATAACAGCCGAATACCAAGCTTTTTTTTTTACACAACAGCTCTGAGCTGTTAACCCAGCCGTGGGGGAGCCGCAAGCCAGCGTACTCCAAGTGCCGGTCCCAAGCCCGGATAAATGGAATGCATCAGGAAAGGCATCCAGCATAACATCTTGGCCAAATCACACATAAGATTTCTATACTGTATCGGTCAGGGGCACTGGTTAACAACGACCACCTCCAGTGCTGTTGGCCAACACGCTGCAGCTGGAAACTGCGTTAATGCAAGGACTATGACTGGTAAAATGAGAGAGCTGGCTGATATGATGGGGAGAAGGAGGATAGATATATTATGTGTGTAAGAGACCAGGTGGAGCACTGGAGGTGGATTCAAGTTGTTCTATGATAAGAAGAGAAATGGAGTAGGAGTGATCTTGAAGGAAGAGTGTGTGAATAGTGTTCTGGAGGTGAAGAGAGTGTCAGAGAGGATCATGAGGTTGAAGCTGGAAATTAAAGGGTTGACGCTGAATGTTGTCAGTGCGTTTGCCCCACAGGCTGCATGTCAGTTAGAAGAGCAAGAGGAATTCTGGAGTAAGGTGATGATGCGGTAGAAAGTGTCCCCAGGGGCCAGAGATTGGTGATTGTAGCAGACTTCAGTGGGCATGTAGGTGAAGGGAACAGAGGTGATGAGGAGGCATTGGGTAGGCATGGTGTTAAGGAGAGAAATGAAATGAACACATACTTCAAGAAGAGGCAACGTATAAGAGTAGAGGAAGATCAGGACAGATGAAATAGGACACGGAGATTTGGTGGTAAGAACGAGGGAACAGAGGAAAGTATTCAGCAAATAAAAAGTAGGATGAAGAAAGTAGACAGGAGTACTGGGAGGCTAGGTGTACAGCAAAGAGAGATGTGGCAAAGGAAATATAAAGACAGAAATATAAAGAAGAGTTTCGCTGTGTCTTTTAAGAGCAGTGAGACAGTGGTGAGATGTGCCCTAGGAGTGACACATGGCTTCAAGGTGGGGGTGGGATTATATCAAGGATTGGCTATGTGCCCTTTCTTTATTTGCAATGGTGATGGACAGGCTAACAGATAAGGTCAGGCAGGAGTCTCCATGGACTATGACTATTAAATTGTGTGTATTGGGAGGAAGACGCGGGTAGAAGAGAGCTTGGAAGGTGGAGGTATATACTGGAGAGAAAAGTCAGTAAAAGCAAGACAGAATACATGTGCGTGGATGAGAGGAAGACAGGTGGGAAGGTGAACATGCAAAGAGTAGAGATAGTGAAGGCAGATGAGTTTAAATACCTGGAAGGAAGCAACCATCCAAAGCAACAAACAGTGCACAAGAGAGGTGAAGAAGAGAGTGCAGGCAGGGTGGAGTGGGTGGAGATGAGTGTCAGGGCGATTCGTGACAGAAGGATAGCAGTAAGAGTGAAAGGGGAGGTTTACAACGTTCCTATGGTGTATGGTCTGGAGATGGTGGAACACAGGTGGCAGAGTTTCACTGGGAGTGACCAGGATTAACATTATTTGAAATGAGTATATCAGCTCAGGTTGAGCAGTTTGGAGACAAAGAGAGGCAAGGCTGAGATCATTCGGAGATGCACAGCGGAGGGATAGTGGATATATTGGACAAAGAATGATGGATATGAAGCTGCCAGGCAGGAGGAAAAGAGGAAAATCTCAAAAGAGGTTCATGGATGTAGTGAAGGAGGACATGCAGAGGATTGGTGTGACAGAGGACGATGCCGGGGAGAGGATGAGATGGAAGCAGATGATCTGCTGTGGAAGGAAGAAGCCACTAAAAGACGAAGAAGCTCTGAGAAGTCTGGCTATTCTCCTCTGACCTCTAACACCAACAAAGCATTTTCTACCACTCGCTTTTGGACCATCTACTGGAAAATTCCAGTAGACCAAACTGTCTGGCACTAACAACCACCCCACATTCACAGTCACTTAAATCACATTTCTTTCCCACACTGATGCTCAGTTTGATAATTATCAGTCCCTGAATTTGGCAAATGGTATTTTATTATCTCACCCTAACCTTATGAGTATAAGCCAGGATCCTCTAAGAAGAATTAGGGTGCAACATAACCATAAGTTCTGTCATAAAGCAAAGTTCAAAGGTCATGTTTGAAGAAGGATTCCAGATCTAATGATCCAGAATGCTGAAAATGATAGGATCAAATCAAACAAATCTTTATTTTGAACATATAAGTAAGTTACAAGTAACAAGTGTTAATACACATAAAAAGCAAATGAACATGTGATCGGTGACAAAAACACTGACCATTTCCCACTCGAAAGAAGGAGCATGTTATAGTATGTCATTATATACAGTTAAACATTATTATTAGAAACACAACCATATAAATATTTTAACACTCTTCTTCATTCATAAAGTGCTTTAAAAGTGTTGTTTAATATATTTTTAAATGATTTATATTAGTACAACTTTTCAAATCCTCCTGTTTTTTTTTTTATTTAGCTCTGTCCTCAGCTCATAACTCTCTTCTCTCAGATTATTTTTTGCTCTACATTATTTGACTATTTTTAAATTATACTGGATCCATAAATTTCAACATGTTTGACCTTAAATATAATGAGTCAAATAATTTAAAAAAATAGTTGTAAAGAAAAATTGATGAAACTTTGTGAAACAAACATATGATTTAATTTCAAGGTCAAAGGTCAAGGTCACCAAAATTTTTCTACATTTTAAATCACATCTCATCTATCATGATGAAATTTGGTATGTATAAACAATTAATGTTGATAATCCATTATCGTTTTCTATTTTAAATTAAAATATTTACAATAGTGCAAAATGAACCACAAAAATCACACACACATTTACACACATTCATATCCCCATATTTTTTTTTTATTTAGCTCTTTCAGAGGATGCTATTAGGGTACATAAACTGAATACAGTATATGCAGACTATATATGACATTATTTTTTCATGTGGATCTCATTTTTTACATAAAATCATATCTCACAGCTTTTTAAAGGCACTAAAATAACTTTCTAGTCTTTGTGATCTTTTAATTTATTATGGAGTATGACAACATTGGGTTGTAGTGCGGTGGCCAAGGTGTGCGGTCTCTTTGGTGCCCCTCTAGTTTGCCTCTGTGTCAACAAGGCCAGTATAAGCCAATGCCAATATTTGGCTGATATATTTCCAAACAAATTAAATATCTTAATCACCCATAATGACAGATTGTAGTGAGCTGAAAAAGAAAAAGGTCCACTCCACAGCTATTCAGACAGCCGTCGTTTACATCAAGGGTTTAAGACTGGAAGGGTTAGAAGTTTCTCCATTAGGACTGATCCCAGGGGTATTAATCACACTGTAAACCATATCGTTATTTGCTTTATCTCTTCTGACTCTGTAATCTCTTACTGAAAATAGAAAACATCACCATTTTGATTTTGACTTGCATCAGATGTCTGTACATCTGGATAACGACAGTCAGTGAGACAACCAACGAATGCAGTATGCACGTGTGTGTGTGTAGGTGTGTTTGTGTGTGTGTGTGTGTGTGTGTGTGTGTGTGTTTGACCCTCGCTCTACTGCTCTACTGATTATCATCCAAACTCTATCCTGCAGACTATTTCTGTTAGTTCTCTTCAAACCTGAGCCCTGGCCTTAGGGACACACACCTGGCTCACCTTTACACATACATGCACACACACACACACACTATTTGCAGCTTTTACACTGTAGGCATACACACCTGGTCACTCCGTCTTTTTCCCTCCTCTCTGCCTCCTCCTCATCATTTCTACCCTCATTTCCTCACCGCGTTAAGACGCTTATTTTCTATCTCTTCATCTGCAAGTCATCCTTAAACCTTTTAACATGGCTCTGGCCCCGCGAACTAATCATATTCCATAAATATTTAAAAAGGGCAGAAATCTGCTGGAGGTTGCCTTATCTGGAGCCCTGACGATAATCATCTTAACCAGGACCATTATGATTTTAATTACCTGTCTTTGATTTCCTAACTCGGGAGCGTGGTTATTCCTGGCCCCACAGTACATTTCAGGTTAAAAGGGTCTCTGGGATTAGCTCCCACTGATAATTGAGTCCATGTCAAAACGCAGATTTATCCGTGGAGAGATGTTTAAAGTTAAAATCTACGGATCCCCTTTTTTCAGCCAATCAGAGTGATATTTCAGAGCTGATTCTGAAAGATGCCACCGGCTGCTGATTCCTTCAAACAGTCAGAGAATCAAGGGTGACTGCGCCGAGGTTTTATTTTCAACATGCATTATTCTGCTTCCTTTGAATAGCTTAGACATTCAAACTGGAAATGTGATTTTCTTTTCTTGTTTAGCATTTTCAGGCTCACTTAATAGAATGTGTACATTATTTGTGTTACATGTATTAACCAGCGTTCACTTATTGTCGTGGTCCTCGGTCTTGGACTCAGGGTTTTCGAGATTTGGGACTTTTTGTTACGCATTCTTAGTTTCATTCTTAGTTTGCTTATTGTTCACATTTTTATCTTCACCATGCAGTTTAGAATAGTGAGGCTTTAGTTATATGCTCCAGTTTTTGTTTGGATTGGAGTTTCCCCTCAGTGTTTTCTTTTACCTCCTTTTGTGCTAAGACCCCTGCGTTAAGTTTATTCCTTTCTCTGCTTTTCCTGTTTAGTTATTAGCTCTCATTTCCTGTTTTATTTTGGTAGTTATTCGTCTCCTGTGTTTCGGATTTAGTTTTGCATTCCCTCCTGCGTCGTTGTCTTTTATTACATCTCCTGGATCTCGTTACTCTCCTGTGTCCATTTTCTTAATTATCCTTGTGTATAAATAGCACTGTCTTCCCCTCAGTCTTTGTCTCAGTGTCTGTTACCCTTTCTCATCTGTTCCCCATCTGGATTCAGGTGCGTCTCCAGCCGGTGACATAAGTTTTACTGCTCGGCCTAAAAAGCTGAAGGAGTGTTGAATTTTGGCAACCATGACCTCAAGATCAAGGTCAGAGGTCAAGTGTTCTGAAAATCTTGTGAACACAATAACTCAAAAAAGAAGTCACCTAGGATTTTTATATTGACACAGTAGGTTAATCTGCTATATTGGACAAGCTCAAATTTTGGTGACCTTGATCTGAAGGTCAGAGGCTGAGTTTACTGAAAACCTTGTAAATGCAATAGCTTGAGAACAACACGTGGTATTATTTTTTACAACCATGCAAGTGGTGTATTCACTCAGGAAGGATATCATATAGGCTTCTCCTACTGATAGCTTGGGTGCATCTGCTGACAATCTCTGACACTTTGGAATTTGGCAACCTTGATACAATTCATACCCTTTTTTATTTTGCAGGTTTCTCAGTGGCGCAGCATAATATGTAGCTTTACCATTGCCAGTGTTGCAGTCTTTGACAAAATTACATTCAAAGAATTTCGCATTCAGCAAATTTTCATAATGATAATAACTCTTCTGCTGCCAGATTGCTGCACTGTGTGCATTTTCAGGCCAGGGCACAATTTGATAGCATAAGTATTAAAATATGTACCATGCATTTATTTTATTTTGCCTGGAATGTTATGTCATTAATTCAATTAATTGAATTTTATTTATATAGCACCAAATCACAACAAACAGTCACCTCAAGGCACATTATATTGTAAAGGAATGACCGTACAATAATTACAGAGAAAACTCAACAGTCAAAATGATCCCCTATGAGTAAGCACTTGGTGACAGTGGGAAGGAAAAACTCCCTTTCAACAGGAAGAAACCTCCAGCAGAACCAGGCTCAGGGAGGGGCATCCATCTGCCATGGGGCTGAGGGGAGAGAGAGGACAAAAGACATGCTGTGGAAGAGAATCAGAGATTAATAATAACGAATGATTAAATGCAGAGTGGGGTGTAAACAGAGTAAAAAGAGGTGAATGAAAAAGAAACAGTACAGTTTGTAGTCAAAATGATGAAGAGGTACAAAGGACTGATTCAAATGGTGCAGATTTAAGTATTTAATTTTTTATTATTATTTGTTACAAATTACAAATAAGGAGAGTTGATGTATTTAGGCAGACCTTTGACAAATAACAGCCAATGAAGTATAATCAGTATTTGGTCATGTATACTGTCATGAAATGCAGGTAAGGATAGACTGTGATTAAGAGAGCATTCATACATCAAAAAAAAAATTGTTTTACATTGATAAGCATTTGTGGCTGCCAATGACATGTAAAAACTAGGTTTTAAAGTGATTGTGAAGGTTACTTAGTTTTGCCAATAAAAAATTATGACCAGGGGGTCTGAAACTCACCCGGCAGGGTCAGCGGAAGTGAAACATTTTTTAGAGTAAAATAACAGTACTCATTGCCTTGTAGGGTTGGAAGGACATATATTTATGTTTCTGAATTCATGCCAGTTATAATCAACAGTATAGTCAAAATCTTGAACATCTGCTGAAAGATATGTCAGAAACAGTAAAAGAAGAATCACTGCTACCCTCATGGTCTTGGGTTTTGGACCTAGGGTTTTTGAGTTTTTAGTTAGTTTCAGTGTTTGTATTAGAGTTAAGTGGTTTCCTCAGTCTTTCCTGTTTCCTCCTCCTGTGTCAATAAGCTTCGATAAGCTTATTTCTTCCTCTGTGTTTGTTAGTTATTTGTCTCCAGTGTTTCACATTTAGTTTTACTTCCCGTCCTGCCGCATTGCCATCACGGGTGTCTCATTAACCTCCTACGTCCAGTTCCCTGATTACCCTTTCGTGCATAAATAGTGCTGTCTTCTCCTCAGTCTTTGCCTCAGGGCCTGCAACGCTTTCTTTTGTGTTCCCTTTCTATATTTTTCTATATTCCCTTTCTAGAGCAGTTTGAAGAGTTTTTGATGTGTGTAGTGGGAATAATTCTTTGGTCCACTGATGTCAGTGTCTTAACATTGCCATCTTCCAACACATGGGTTTCATTTATTGAACACGTAACACATTTTGGCAACTATTTAAATTTCACTTCGCTCTAGCTTGCACTTGAGCAGGATTATGGAGTAGTACCAGAAAACATGCACACGCGTACAGTACCCACCTGGTGGCTGTGTGCATGTTTACAGTTCCAAAGAGGCAGGAAACATATTTCTCCTTGCTGTAGGCCATCAGTGCTGCTGCTGTTGCCAAGGCATGTAGCCCTGCAGACAGCCAAACCTCATTGTGAATAAAGAGGAACATGTTGTCTGGAAAGTGCTGATCTGGCTCTGTCTGTACCCAAACCAATGACCCAACCCAACGCACCCCCTCCACCTCACCTCTACATCTGCTTTGAAATGGCAAGGAAGTGACAAAATGGTTGGTGCTAATAAGATGCCACAAGTAACTGCACTGGAGAAAGCACAAACACACACACATGTCCCTGCACAGACTCACCCATAAGGACTCAGGCTAATACACACACACTGTATGCATTCACATGGGAGCTCTCACAGGGGCCCATTTAGGCCCACAAATCGGCGCACAAGGACACTTGCACACTCTCACTGGAAAAAATAACTTTGAATCCAGACATTTTTTTTGTTTGTTTGTTTGTTTGTTTTTTTCTCACATGCTCAACAGGCTCCTTTCATTTTTACTGCCAGCTTGTTAAGTATATCACCATCCAACCGGCCACAACCACTTAGACAGAAAACAGCTCATGACTCATAAGATAATCATGATTAACATATAGATGCTGTCTCCTCAGGGTTAGATGCAGTAGGAGTAGTGCACAGAGGTAGTTCACCTCCCTTCAAAAACTCCTGCATGCTTTATAAAAATCAAAATCAGTGCTTTTGAAGACACTTTTAAGACCACAAAAAATCACTACACAGCCAGCAATGGGTGCACTGAAGCAGAGGACATGCTTTAAATGGTAACTGGATTAGGTCTTATATAGCGCTTTTCTACTCTTGTTGAGCACTCAAAGCACTTTATACAACATGCCTCATTCACACAGGCACCTCTTTCTAGCTAACATTCACACTCCAACGGTTGCATCGGAGAGCAACTTGGGGTTCGTATTTTGCCCAAGGATACTTTGGCGTGCAGACTGGAGCAGCCAGGAATTGAACCACCAACCTTCCAATTAGTAGATGACTTGCTCTTCCTCGCGAGTCACAGCCACCACAGTTTTAAGGGGTTTGATCTCAATCACCAGCTTAGCAGCCTCTCTTCTGGCACTGTTTACTTGAAGGCAGGCTTTTTAAAAGCTGCATTGAGCTAATGTACACTTTTTTCTTGTTTTGAGCAGCACACACTTAACTAATTCTCCACAATGCAGGCGGAATATGCAAAGTTAGCCTGTCCTGTAACATGCAACAGTAAAATAAATCAGAGCTACCCATTCAGTGATGATACTCTAACTTAAAGCACTTCCAGTCAGGCTTTTGGTTTTCATCTTTAGCCTGTGACAGTTGTTGTTATTATTTTTTGAACTGCAATAACAAAAGAGCGCTCCAAATATGGGAAATATTAGGTTTTTCATATCTTATTTTACTGAATTTCATATATGGGAATATGTGCTTTGCATGTGTGAAATGTTTTCCACATATATATTTGCTTTTCTGCCCAAAGCCTCTTGCACACATATGAGGATTAAACTACATCTGCTGTTTCTGGACTGGCTACTTGAGGGTTGGCTCCAAGAAATTAGTCAATCTGAATAGTCCCTGAACTAGACATCTCAACCGCGCCTTTTCAGAGCACTTTTAATGGAATTATCTGGAATTATCTGACAAAAAATATGGCTTGCTTTGTGGTACTTCTCATCCAAAACAGTTTTGGTGAGTGAAATTCTACTGTTTTATGTGTGTTTGTGTATTGCATCCCTTGATAATTAAGCTAGTGAACTTAGCACTGCACCCTCTGGTCTATAGAGGCCACTTCTTGCACCAAAAACCAAAAGTGCAACTAATGCCAATGTTGAGGCTTAAAAATGTGAAAACCAGAAACCAACAGCTGACATTAGAATGGCTCCATACACCTCTTGCATACAGTCCATGGACCTCACATATACATGCTCGTCTTTTGTTTAGCTCATATACAGTATTTACACCACTGATGTGTTCTGTGAGGTAAAGTGTTGCTCCCTCCTCTGTAAGATGCCACTGAATTCAGATAAGTGTAAATATATGCAAAGATAGAAGTGAAACATACAAATATTCCACATTTTCCTCTTTTTTTACATTTGAAGCTTTGTGTGGCACAACTGCACAAAGACTCCTCATATTAAATCCTAATGCACGCACGCACGCACACACACACGCACACTCGCACACACACACACGCGCAGTTGCCAAACCAAATACACAGAGCTGTCACACTAAGACCCCATCCAAACTAGCACCTCTTCTTCTTTGTGATTATGGAGAGTGTGTTGGCAGGAGGTGCTGGCCTAATAGCCATTTAGCTGATTCCAGTGAGGAGATATTGGGGGAAAGTTGGTGGCGAAGTGCTTTCATGCCGACTGCCAGTGATGGAGAGCCCCGGCTGCCTTCCATCTCCTGAATGAGAAGCAAATTATTCCAAATCATTTGGGAGCAAGAGGCAGAAGCAAACCCTTTTATTTTTTGGATGCATTAACAATGTTTTCACTCGCTTTGTTGGTGGCATCAAAAAGGTGGGCCCTGCCAAAGATTAGCCGGATAAATTGCCTAATTGATCCATTCACTTTTTAACTGATGCTTTATTAAGAGGCTATGGAGTGAGAAGGAGAGGTGGGGAAAGGCTGGGAATGCTGCTTTGGCAACACAGACGACAGGCACATGCAAAATCATCTGTGCATTTTAGCTATGAAAGTGCAGAACAAAGGCAACTCAGAATATGATTAGAAGAATTAGAGTCCAAAAAAAAAAAAAAATGAAGCATATAATAAACTGAACTTTTTCTCTCAGTCTTCAGTGAATTTATTTATGAATACACATCACCATGCACATTTCTGTCATCCATTAAGCGTCCTGGTTTTTCCTTACTCTGGGTTATTCATGGAGATATTAACACGCTTCATCATAATCAGTCTTCTTAACTGTTAGCATATTAAAATGTTTTAATCCCTGCATAAATATTGTGGAGATTACACTATTAAGGTGATGGATGGAGGATGTTCAGCAGTACCACCTTGCATCATAGAGTGACTGTGGGACAAAGTGCAGTGATACTCATTCAGCCTGCTAAGGCCCCTGCAAATACAAACACACTGTTTAAAAAAAAAAAAAAAAATCTTTTAAAAAATGGAAATATTCTGGCTGCTGGGGTGCCAGAAAAGTACAGTTAAAATAAATAAAATTTTCTGTTTTGTAAAAAATATGGAAATATTACAGCAGCTGGTGCCCTGGAAAAAAGACAGTAAAAATCCCAGAAATGTACCATTATGTAAAAAATTATAAAAATATGACAATTTTCCATATTTTAATTATAGAAAATTTCTTTATTTTTATGGGACAGTAAATTAAAATACACATGTTTTAGTTTTAAATTTTCTTGAAATATTGTGTATTTTTACAGATGTTTTTTATATTAAATAAAAGGTATTTACATGAGTAAAAATAGTGCTATTACCTCATAATGTGGTCAAACACTATTCTAATACAATTGATCAGGCTTTAAAAAGTAACGCAGAAAAGTACTGTTATTAGTTGGCTTTTATTTTATGGGTTTTATGATAGAAATTAGAGAATGACATTTTTTTTACAATGACATCTCTTTAACAATTACAGTAGGACACACACAGACCACAACAGAAAACCTTTTAACAAATTTTAATAAAAAAGTAAAAGTGCTTTGTTCCAAATGGCTTTTAATGAGTCATACAAACAAAACAGAATTAAAATTAAAAACATCTAACAATTAAACCAAGAGTGACACTGAACATGGCAAGCCTTCCTGGTGCTGTTGACACCTGAAGATATTTGGCCTTTTATTGACAGCAAAGCTATGTTTCAGTCCAGGTGCAGCTGGCAACAGGTACTGTTCAGGTTCACTGTGCGACACAACGAAACAACTGCCCACCCTCAAGGAAAGATGGCTAAACACCAGTGTTCTTTTCTAATGGTAGCATGAGGAGATACAAGCAGTTCATTCAGGGTGCACAGGTAGTCCAGCTCAACCATGCTGGCACGTCCATGGGTGCACTTGCAAGAATGTTTGCTGTGTCTCCAAGCACAGTCTCATGAGTGTGGTAGAGATGTCAGGAGATGGGCTATTACACAAGGAGAGCGGGACAGGACCACTGTAGAAGGACATCACCAAGCCACAGATCCACTCATTTTCAGGGAAAGATGACCGTGAGCTGCCTGATCAAAGTGTCGTCCCTCCCCTTCTCATCTTTTGTAATATATATATATATATTTTTTATTACCAAAAAAAGCAGCAAAAAAGTGCAAATTTGCAAAGAGCATGTTTGTGGTGGGAGTCTGCATGTTATTTGTGCACCACAGTAGTGTGTGTGCCCAATGTGGTTAGGTTAAGAGTAACTCTGGATAAGATCAGCATATCACCATCTCTAAATCTGATGATATAAGATTATGGTGTTGGTTGGTGAGGATGGTGTTTGAGGATTGGAAGAGAACATTTTATGCTTCATTTTTAGATTAACCCCTTCAGAGCTCAGTGATGCTGAAAAGCTAGTTCATACATTTATTACTTCTAGGCTGGACTATTGTAATTCATTATTATCAGGCTGTCCTAAAAGCTCTCTGAAGCCTTCAGCTGATTCAAAATGCTGCAGCTAGAGTACTGACAGGGACTAGAAAGAGAGAGCATATTTCTCCCATATTGGCTTCTCTTCATTG
>JAVDPK010002619.1:508678-524886 GCA_034780415.1 Cichlasoma orientale
TTCAAAACAGATCGTGCTTTTCTTAGATAATACTGGCTTATTGACATCCTCTTAAAATACATTTTCAGAGTAGTCAGGGACATTTTAGCTGTTAGAAAATGCAGATATGAATGTGGCTGTACACTTAGTAATAGAGATGAGATTGTTCGGTAGCAGGGGAGACATCTGGCACACGTGTGGAGAATTTGGAAAAAGAAAACTGTTACAGCATAATATTCTGAGCTTGTATTTTTGTAATAGTTTAAAAACTCTTCACTCAGGTGAACCGATAAACTCAAGGAAACTTTGACTTTTTTTAATGATGTTACTATCTTGAAATGGCACTGAACAGTAGGAATGACCCTTATACATTTAAAAATAACTAGAAACAATCCTAAAGTGTCCTTAAAGATTATTGAATCTCCTCAAGAAGCACTGCAGTTAGTGTGGAAATAGAGGAAATCAGCTGCAATCCTCATTCCAGAAATGATGCGATCCTGTTTTACTGCTCATAATATAACTGCTTGAGTCCACGCTGAAATGACACTTTTGTTTTGGTACAGAGACATCTGAAAAAGACATGGTGCTATTACATGTGCAAGAGCAGTTGTTTTGTTTGTTATAAATAAGATGATCTGTCGACTCAAAGACCACTAAACTATTTTTGTAGCCCTTCTCCTTCCTGTGTGTTTCAGATCAGGCATCATCCTTTTAAATCTGTCTGCTGCCACCTGTTGATCAAAATTAAACATTACAGCTTCTTCTTAGAGCTCACCAAGGCGAATCATCTGCCTCCATCTCACCCTCCTCTGTCTCGCCAACCCTCTGCAGGTCCCCCTTCACTACATCCATGACGCTCGTCTGTCTCTTTTCCTCCTGCCTGGCAGCTCCACATTCAGCATCCTTTGTCCAGTATATCCACTGTCCCTCCTCTGCAAATGTCCAAACCATCTCAGCCTTGCCTCTCTCTAACTTTGTCTCCAAACTGCTCAACCTGAGCAGTCCCTCCCTTTTTTTTAATCCTGCTCACTCCCAATGAAAATCTTATCTTCAACTCTACCTCCTCCAGCTCAGCAGAGTTCAACAGTCAACGCAGCCAAACATATGATCACTATTTGACAGGTGAGATTGAAATGGGGATGTATTTCCTCCTGAAATGTAAATGATTAATGAAGTAACGAACCAACTTAGTTCTGCGACTCCAAATTTCAGTGAGTTAAATGAAGCTACTTTTGGCTAGTTCACCATGTTTGATGTGGCAGTTTCACACCACAGGCCCGTCCTGAAGCTACACAGCAGGTGACTTGTGTCTCCGGCTGGAATTGGACCAGTGACCTTTCATTTGCCAACCAAATGTGTTAACCACTATACCACTGGAGGTACAAGTTTCAATGAGCTAAATGACATCTCAAAATTAGAAATTTTAATAGGAGGAGACAGGGCATATCCGGCTGCCCAATATACACTCATTTGCCACGTTGTTAGGTACACCTATTCAATTGCTCAGTGGCGCAAATATCCAATCGGGGTGTCCTGCATCGGGGTCCTCTACCTTCCCCCTACATGACATTTTTCCACACAGCCATCTTTAGGGTTTACAGAGAACAGTCCATAAAAGAGAAAATACCCAGTGAGCGTCAGTTCTCTGGGCCAAAATGCCTTGTTGATGTCAGAGGAGAATGGCTAGGCTGCATTGAGCTCACAGAAAGGCAACATGCTATTTGTGTCTGAGCAGCAAGATGTTAAATTGAAGCAGAGGGGCTGCAGCAGCAGAGGACCACACTGGGTGCCACTCCTGTCTGCTAAGAACAGGAAGCTGAGGTTACAGGTCTGATGAGTGCTGATTTCTGCTGACATTCATATGGTACGGTCAGCATTTGGCATACATATAATGAAAACATGGATCCATGCTGCATGGTATCAGTGGTTCAAGCTGGTGGTATAATGGTGTGGAAGATATTTTCCTGATACACTTCAGGTCCCTTAGCATCACATGAGCATCATTTAACTGCCTACCTGAGTACTGCTGCAGACCTTTTTGACCACAGTGTACCAGTCTTCTGAGGGCTGTCTCAAATAAATAACTGGTTTCTTAAACGTGACAGTGAGTTCACTGTACTCAAAAGGCCTCAACAGTCACCAGATCTCAGTCCAATAGAGCAGCTCTGGGAAGTGGTGGAGCAGGAGATTTGCATCATGGAAGTGAAGCCAACAAACCTCCAACTGCACGATGCAGTCATGTCAATATGGCCCAAAACCTCAGAGGAAGGTTTCCAGAGCATTGCTGAAACTGTGTCACAAAAAAATCAAACAGTTCAGAAAGCAAAGAGCAAGCTGTATTTAATAAAGCTGCCAGCACGTGTATACCACATGTGTGATACTGTACTGAGTTGAAATTTAATTTATTTTTATTGTTCTTTCTCCTACTGTAAATTGTATTTTTACACTTTGTCAATATTGTTTTCGCAAAAGGTCATGCCCTTTAAAGGTGAATTCAAAATATTTTCATAACAAAAAAAATATTTATTTCACTCTTATTTTGAAAAAAACAAAGCAGAAGAGGTGAGGAAAGCGAGATATATGTTTAAAACTAAAATCAGTTTCTGTTGTTCCTGCATGAACACATAAATCCCATCAAACTGTCACCGAACAAAGAGGAGCATTAAAAAAAAAGCAGCAGTATTAATCAGGGGCCTGTTCATTCTGAAAACGCTACGATTGGTAATAGTATAAAATGTTGGCTAACAGGTTTAAAGGTACATTTTTTCTCATTTGGTAGGTGTGTCAAAGTGCTACTGTCAGCAGAGTTGTGTATAAAAACCCGCTGTATTAAAAAAAGCAGCAGGCCTGAGTAACACAATAAGGTGTTTAGAGCCTCTTCAGCTCTGTTTAAACAAACCTTTTGCTACATTTTCCCAGAACTATAAGACTTTTGGTGGTGGGCGGAGCTTCACTTTAGCTCCCTCATTGGCTCGTTAAGGCTTAATGAGATTGAAAAGTTCAAACTGCCAACTGAGTTCAGTCTGAAAAGCTGAAAAGCAGCTTATTTCAAAACACAGCAAAGTTTTTTTTGTTTTGTTTTAAGTCCCAGTCATGATGTCATCAGTCTAATCTGCTCAGTTTGATCAGTAACAGCTAAAACACTCGCTGAGCAGGAAGTGAGGTCGAAGCAGGGACTTGATGGGACCACGTGGCGCCCCGGCCAGGCAGTATGCTTCATCCGCATTCACACCGAGGGACCGTAGCATCCGCAGGGCATCCCCGCAGCTTTCCCTGCCTCCCCGTGATGTCACCAGGGCAATGCTGATGGGGCTGTCAAACGCACCAAACCTCCCCCGCATCTTGCCAAGCTGAGCCGAGAAGCTCTGGAGAGCAAGAATGTGAATTATCCTTTACAAATCTCAGCAAATACACAAAAAAGTAAAGAGGGCTTATTAGCATTTGTCACAGTTTGTACCTGAGCAGCTTGTCTGCTTGCCAGTGCTGGGCCAGCTTCGGACTGAACGATGGCATCCCCACAGAATAACACTCTGAGCTGCTCTGATGGACAGGAAGCTGCGTGCTCATCCAGCAGCACAGAAAGAACACCTGGACCAATCACAACACACACAGATCATTTATCTAATTTATCTGATAAATCTGAAAAATGTGAGCCTGTTGTTGTAAAAACACAAAGTTGACCAAATTGTAAAAAAAAAAAAAAGAAAAAAAAAAGTTGGAGGTAAAGGTTGGAATAATGAAATTGTAACATTTCTTTAGCCCAGACTTAAACATATAAATGCTTGTCACATACACGTGGTTTCTAGAGGGTTTTATTTCCTGTTGTTGCTTCCAGGCTGTGGCTGAATAGATATCTAAAATAGTAAGCTGAGAAATGTACTGACCTTTTTGTGATCCCTGCAATGCCTCATTTCTGTCCGTTGTCAGAAAGAGCTGCACATTATTTTGCTGCAGATTCTCAATGAAATCCTCCTCCCTGGAAAAACAGAACCTGCTGACCCCGAGACCTGCAAGATAATGTCAATAGGAAGTCACTGCTGGCATCTGCAAAACTCCACTACAAATCAGCCTCAGACTGTAATCTCTCTCCTGAAGGCTGAAGTGAGATTACCATGATGTTTGGTGCTGCCGGTGATGTGGGAGCTCTGCTGCTGCTGCTGCCTGTCGGTGGTGATCAGAATGACATCAAAGAGCAGCGACTCAGTAGGATTTTCCTTCAGCAGACGTTCGTTCACCCTCTGTAGCGCCTGTGGCACCAACATGAGCATAAACTGATCTGAAATTTGACTTTAAAGTACCACTGCAGTCCTATTCTATATTTTTATTATTCTATTATTCTTTATGGCCAGTGGGTCTCAGCTCCAATCACATTTTTTTTTTACTAAAAGGGAGTTTTTCCTTCCCACTGTCACCAAGTGCTTGCCCATAGGGGGTCTTTTTGATTGTAGGGTCTTTGCCTTACAATATAATGCGCCTTGAGGCGACTCTTGTGATTTGGCGCTATATAAATAAAATTGAATTGAATGTATATAAGTCGTGCTGAAGGTTCTGCAATGGTCAAAAATTCCCATAAACACACTTTTAAACCTTGTGGAAAGCCTTCCCAAAAAAGTTGAAGCTGTTACAACTGCATAGGGTGGGCCCACACCATAATAAACCCTATGGATTACAAATGGGATGTCACTCAAGTTCATATGTGTGTGAAGGCAGATGAGCGAATACTTCTGGCAATATAGTGTATGTCCAGATTTCAGACTTGAACATTAGTAACATGTTCCACACAAACAATCTTTGACCTATATTTAGTTTGCAGGGATCTGGTAACCCTATAGTGGGTAGACAGATTAAGTGTTGCAGGAGTTGTCAGTAGCTGAAGGAAATTTCAAGGTGGATATGCTTTTCTTCTTGAACAAGCTTGATAAACTACAGTTGTGGTCAGAAATTTACATATACTTCGAACTGTTCTTTTTCCAGGGTGGAATGATTGCACAGCAGGACTGGGTGCACAGATTTGAATTTATTTGGGATTTTCTCTGATCCACACAATTATACATACATACACTTAAATAAGTGGTGCTGTCTTAACTTGACAAGTCCAAGGCCTATTAACCGGGGCCCAGCCATATACTTTCTGAGGTGTATGCAGACACAATTTTAGCCCCCCAAACCCACACGGACACCCATGCGCAACAGGAGGAGGGGAGGTGAAGGAGCACAGGGGTGCCTAATCAGCGCCGTGCCTTTGTTGCCTCTGTTATTGATCATATCATATGGACAGCAGTTAAATACAGAAGATGCCGACTAGAGAAATAATTTCCCCGCATCCCCGTAGCTTGTGCGGTGCCTATTAACTTTTTGCTAGTGATCATAATTGACTACAACTGGTGGTTTGCCAGCATAAAATAGATTTGTTTGACATCCCTCATTGGATTGACCAATACTCAGAACAATGGGAAAGTCCAAGGAACTCAGTAAAGCTCTAAAAAGGATAACTGTAGATATAGATAAGTTGGGAAGGTCTCTTGGAGCCATTTCTAAAAAACTGGCGATTCCAAGATCATCAGTTCAAACAACTGTATGTAAGTAAAAGGTATTTGTATGGGTCAAGTTCTGGAATCAAACTGTCACCCTCAGAATAGAGGAAACTTGCGCTCCCAATTGTTGTTGTTGTTTTTAAAGCTATTAAAGAAGTGTGCTGTACTATCATTCCGCCCTGGAAAAAAAAAGTTTAATGAAATCATTAAAAGCCCAAAATTACCATGACATGCATATGTAAATGTCTGACTACAAATGCATTTAAACTGCCTGGTTTAAAAAAAAAAAGTGACTCATTGGACCACCTTCAGCTTTGATGATGAGCCACATTCATGGCATTGCTTCAAACATTTATTTCTGGCCAGAGCCGCATTAATTTTTCAACAAGGTCTTGTATTGATGATGGGAGAGTCAAACCGCTGCATAAAGTCTTCTCCAGCACATGCCAAAGATTCTCAAGGGGGTTGAGGTCTGGACTGGACTGTGGTGGCCAATCCATGTATGAAAATTATATCTCATGCTCCCTGAACCACTCTTTCACAATTTGAGAGAAATCTGACCACATAACCCTTTTTATTGCTCCAGAGTCCAATCTTTACGCTCCCTAACAAACTGAAGCCTTTTTTTCTTATTATCCTCACTACTCCCCCCCCTCCCCCCCCCCAAACCCTTTTCTTCATAGATGATTGTTCGCTACTGTCCTTCCAGGTTTTAATAATTCATTGGACAGTTCTTAACCCAGTTTTAGCTTTGTCAATCTGTTTTCTTTGCTTGATGGAGGCCAATAATTTGTCCCTTCTGAAATGGAGTAACAGCCTTTCCGTGATCACAGGATATGGTTGTTTAAGCAATGAGGAGCTACTCAGTACATCAGTTAGGGTTAGATAAAGCTAAAATACATTAATTACCTGTTTGCTTAGTTAAATCCAGGTGGTGACTGTTGTTTTTTTTGTTTGTTTTTTGGCTAGGCATTAAATAAAAATCGTTACTACAGACTTTAACCAATGTTAAACAAGAAAAAGGTTCATTTTCAGGTGTGAGCTGATCCACATTTGATGCTTCAATTACTTTTTGGAGTTCCACTTTACAATCTGCAAAGAATTCCTATAATAATTAACTGCTCCAACATCCAGGCATCTAAGCTGGTCGATTCTGGATGAATTTCTGCAAACAGCCAAAACAAACAAAACAAAACAGAACAAAAAAAATAGTTAATGTGGGTTGCTGAATTCTGACCTGCAGCAGTGGAAAAGCTATGCCTACTCCATACAAGCCATCACGGGTTTCAGCTCCTGATTCAAACACTGCGCGAGATGTCACTGCAACAACCAGTGCACGGTCAGCATCTTTCTACAGAGGAGACACAGAGACTTCATCTCAGCTTCATCCACATTTGAATAAGAGGGTGGCTTGTGTTTTTCATGGCAGAAGGAGAACTCAATCTGAATCAACACAGTGACTACCAAACGCAGTTATCAAATTGATTCCACTGACTAAAAAGTTAAATATTTGCCTCTAAATTGCAATAAACACAAGTATAAAGTAACATAGTGTAAATACAACGGAAGTAAAATTACCTTAAAAATGTACTTTATCACACGAGAAGCCATACTTACTTTTCAACACTTGAACACACACAGAACCAATAGGAACTGATAGAGAAGCAATATAACATTACCAGGAGACAGACAAGACTAATAGAATTTGAACTTAAACCTGGCTTTTACCCTTACACAGATATGTTAATATAAGTATTTATATGCAGATTAACGTATGTGGGGAAGCACCACGCTACTGTACATTTCCCCACTGTGGAATTATTTTGCTCATTTTGTTTTTAAGGTGTTATAATATTGACTGGCACTGCTCTGATTTCAGTCTCCTTCAGGCCGAACCTGTGTTACAAAACGTACAAATTTTGTAAATTTAGTTTAAAATAAAAAGAGAATGTATAGGTTGTGATAAGTAAGTGGTGGTGATCAATTCGACATTCACGAATTATTTCATTCATAAATTATGAATGCCGATGTTTACAGAAAACGCTAATGTCTTGAAGTATAACATTTATGTGGTACTAAATTGCAAAGGACGAAGATGGCGCTAATACGTGTTTATTTGAATGGACTCTGGTGGGAAAGAGTTTGAGAAGTAATAAATAGTGGGATATTTCTAGAGTTTCTCACTAGAAACGTGAGAACGTGTGACGGAGACGCGTCAATGCCAAATAACCTGCCTCGGGTCAGTCTTACCTGTTTAACGTCGGTCTTCTGGTCCGTGGAGACCATCTCGATTTGCGGGGGTTTTTTTTAAGTTAAGTCCTTCGACTTATTCGCCGTCACTACCGCAAAAAATCAAATTAATTTAGTTTATATTTCGAAACAAAAAACAGTGTTTTGGTTCCGCCTCGACGTAGGTTTAAAGAGGGCAACGTGATGGCGTCACTTCCTTATCAGGTGCCGCTGGCTCACCCCGCCCACAGCAGTGGTTATTGTGTCCGATGGAGCAAAGCGGGTCGGTTTACCCTCCCCTCAAGCCTCCACATCTGGATTAATTGTCAGGACAGAGAACAGAGACAGGTCCGGAGCGTGTCTTTGAGGAGTGTGGTCAGATTTGGAGGGGCTCAGGAGTGGGTTTGACCCGGTTTCCAACGGGCTCGGATCGCCGGGAAAATCAGAAAGAAGGGAAAGTTTGCTTCATCTTTGCTCTTACGGTGAGAAACTTCGCCGTTTGCATCTTTTCTTCCAACCTATATGTGTGTATCCTCTTTAAATCTTTGAGGTGTCCAGGTGTGTCCAACCTGAGTTCCGCGGACCGACCGGTTCGCTTTCTGTAGGCTGCAGGTGTCACACATTAGGTGGGAGGGTAATGGGAAGTCGTAAAAAACTCTTAATTGGACATTAGAGCCACCACAGTTAGCCATTTAATCTAGTAGTACATGGGCACAAAATTGCTGGAAAACAATTCAATTATGTTTTGTCATTTACCCAAATCATCTGTTTTCAACTTTGAAATGTGCAAATGTATTGCATTGCTTTGTCATTCAGATAATAAATTGAATGTGTTTTTGGTTTGGGACTTAAACAGGAGTATTTTTTCTGTTCCTTGCATACAAGGTAAAAAAAAAATATTAACAGAAAATAATCAGCTGTTCAGTCAATAATTGGGTGGGTGGGTTACTCACGGGCCCTCAAATATAATAAAGGAGCTATTTAAGTTTCCTTGAAAATTTTATTAATGAGTGTAAAAAAAAAGTTGGCACCACTTTTTGGTACCCTTTGTTATTGTTTTGCATCCTTTTATTCATTTGCATTTTCATTGTCATTTTCAGACTGAAATAAAGCTTGATGATGATTTATAAAGGCTTTATTAGCTACAATTAATTTGTAGCTTTATTAACCCTTTAAAATATACTTGGTGATGGTGGGAAAGAAAAAACCTTTTTAACAGGAAGAGACCTCCTGCAGGGTCAGGGAGGGGCCATTTTCTGCAACCAGCTTGAGTGAAAGAAGAGAAGAAAAGAAAAGGAAAGAAAAGGAGGGTATAGAGAGTATACTAGTGAGTATAATTCACTAGTTTTCCAGCATTATTCTGAGACATGATGTTTTTATTTTAGCAATATTGATCAGATGAAAGAAAGCTGTCCTACATATTTGTTTAATGTGCTTGTTGAACCACAGTAATCTCAGTTCTGTCTGAATTTAGAAGAAGAAAATTACAAATCTTCAAAGGTCTTCATGTCTTCAAGACATGTCTGATTTGTATCATCTGGTTTCATAGATAAATATAACTGGGGATCATCTGCATTGCAATGAAAATAAATGCTGTGCCTCCTAATAATATTGCCTAAGGAAAGCATGGTCCCAAGTATTGGTCCCAGCACAGAACCCTGTGGAACTGTGTGTTATGTGTGAAGAATACTCCCCGTCAACATGCACAAATTAGACTCTATCAGATAGATCTGATTCAAACTAGCACAGTGCATTTACTTTAATACCAATGATGTGTTCTACTCTGTAATTACATTGGCATTATGAGCAGTGCTGCACAGAGGCCTAGCAGGACACGTAGAGAGATGAGTCTGCTGTAGAAGACCATAGTGTTATCACACTAGTGTGTTCTTATCCCGATGTGTAATGTGATAATGTTTTGTCAGATACCTCCATCTTTTGTTTCCCAGATTATGTACTAGGTGTCCTTTGGTGTCGGTGCTCTGATGCACTGGCTTGTCAGAATCTGCCGCTGAGAAATAAAGTCTCCACATTGAGAGGGTGGAGGTCGGGTGGTGGCAGGTAGCAGTTTTATCAGCTGGAGACCCTGGTTCACATTCTGGACACTAAAAATTTTATTTCTATAGAATCCTTTTTAAAAATTATTTACAAATTACAACCAAAGGCTCTCTACTAAATTCAGACAGAAAGCCAGACATTAGGTGAAAAAACACAACAGGAGGAAATTAAAATGGAAGAAAAGTAAGAAGAGTAGAATACACTGTACAGAAAAACAGAAAAAAATCCAATACAGAAATTTTAACATGAAAAAATACACAAGAACATTGAAAAATTATAAAAGGATGATAGGAAAGAGATGACGTCACATAACGCCACATCTGTCAAATGTGTTTTTAGAAGTGATTTGAACAAAATGCAAGCATCAGCCCTCAGACAAGTTGTTCTAAAGCCGAGGAGCTCTGATGCCAAAAGCACGGTGACCTTTAGATTTTTGGAACAAGGAGGCTGCTAATGCCGCTCTGTAGTTTAGAGCCAGATCCAGATATGCTTTAAAGGTGATCAGCAACACCTTAAAATCACTTCTCTGGGGTGAGGCGTCTGCTAAAACCAGTAAGAAGCTGCTTAAGCTGCTGCTTTACGGTCTAATTAGTTGGAAATGAGAGAGTAGCTTTTCGTTTATACCAGAAAAGATGAAAATGCAGTAATGTAGTCTAGAAAAAATGAAAGCATGAATGACTTTTTCCAGGTTGGTTTGATAACATTACGGCCTGGTTAGGTTTCAGTGCTAAAAACTTCCTGGTTAGGAAAAGATTGCAGATTGAGTTAAAAACACAATAATCCTGCACCTCGACAGATAATTAGTTGGGAGTGACAGACCTGTTTCAATAATGCTATAACCCTTTGCGCCCTGGCACAAAAGGACATGCTATGAGTAAATGAGCCATGCTAGGTGACAGAATGGCACTAATTGTTGCTCCAGAGATGAGAACAGCCTGGGCAAACAGCATAGCTTTTCAGCTATGTTTACAGCTAAATGACAGCAGATAGCATCATTAATGGTTAATAAATGATTTATTAATGGTTTATAAATCAGTAATGTTATATAGATTCAAAATAGATGTTATAATCCATTAATAGAAACATTATTTATAGCTTATAGACACTGAAGTGTAATTTTTGCAAGGTTAAGGGATATTTGGCTTAATTCCTCATTTGGATCATACTGACTTGAGAAGTTAGCACAATGCAGCAAACTGTGATGAGAAGGGTTAGAAGTATAAATACAGGCTCAAATATATGTTTACACTCAATCACTCTGTCTGTAATCTTTTAATGAGTGGCGCTGAAGGTTCTACAGTGTCTTTTCACTTGCCAAGGCCTATTAACTTCTCATCAGTGATCATGATAGAAACTTCCATGATAGATCTGGTAGTTTCTCTTTGCCAGTATAAACTCGATTTGTTTGACAGCACTCACTGGACTAACCAATTCTCAGAACAATGGGAAAGTCCAAGGAAATCAGTGAAGATCCAACAAGGAGAATTGTAGATTTACACAAGGGAGGTCTCTTGGAGCAGTTTCTAAACAACTGGAAAGCTCCAACATCATCAATTCAAACCATTGTACAGAAGTACAAGTTATTCACCACTTTGTCTGCAAGGTTTGGAAGGAGACCCAAACTGTCACCCTCAGAATTTAGGAAATTGCCATGAACTGGAAAGTGCTGTAACACAGTGAGATGACTTTGACATCGCCATGGGCGATGATGGTGCTGACCAAGAAAAAAGCCCCTAATCCGAGCTTGACTGAAATTTGCAGCTGACCACATGCACATGACAAGTGCCTTTTGAGACAAAGACTGAGCTATTTGGCCACAAGTGAGCCTTGAACACAGCTGGGTGTTCCAACAGGACAGTGATCCCAAACACATATCAGAACTGGTTTGGGAGTGGACAAAACAGGCTGACATTAAGCTTCTGGAATGGCCTTCCCAAAGCCCTGACTAAACATTTGTGAACTATGCTTAAAAGCTGGGTCCTTGCCAGGGAACCAACCAACTAAATGAACATTACCAATTCTGCCAACAGGAGTGGTCATCCAGCCAAATTATACCAGAAGCTTGATGATTGCTACCAAAAGCATCTGGTCAAGGTGCAACTTGCTAAGGGACATTTAACCAAATATTAGTGGGGGTGTATGTATAGCTTTGAGCCTGTATTTATACTTTTGACCCTGTGTGGATTAGAGAAATTCCAAATTTCAGTTCAAACTTGTGCACCCAGTTTTTTGTTTTTTAGTCATTAAAGGTGTACAATCATTCCACCCTGGAAAAAGTAAAAAAATTACCATGACATGCCCATGATGAGTAAATGTAAACCTCTGACTACAACTGTACTTGTTTCCTTGAAAATCTACAGCAAAGGTGGAGAGTACAAAGCAAAATATCCCCTCTATAGATACAATAGCCACATTAATGGGAAACACACCAGGTTGAAATAAATGGGAATTATGGGTTAATCCATTAATTTTTCTGCTGCTTATCCAGGTCAGGTCACATTGATTAGAAGTACTAAAATATGTGATGTAATAATAAATAAATCTAGGCTTTATCAGTCCTAACAGAGTTCCTTTATAATCTCATCTTTTGGATCGTATTAAAGGTGTTAAATTTATCTCTGTGTTACCCACAAAGGTCCGAAAAAGTCTGTTTCTGCTCCTGCTTTCTGCCAAGCATTAATCTGTCTTAGTGCAGTAATCATTAGAGGCTCCCAGAGAGTAGACAGTGCTTATGTCAGTCAGTTATTACACAGTCACTTCTACCTGTTCAGACAGTAACCATCAGAAGCAGGCAGACCAGTCGGACAGCTCGGTGATCTTCAGGCTGAACACACCTTCAGGTGGCCATGCTGGAATTTCAGAGCAGGGCTGTAGCTCCTGCTGAGGACAATCAAGTAATGTGATCACGCTGTACTGAAAACCTGCTTCCACTACCAGCAGATTCTGGTTTCAATTTGGATTTCTATTAGGGTAGTGATTCACGAAATGTGTGCCCCCTGCTGAGCTTGGAAATTACTGCAGGTGGTTCACAGGAAATTTACTTTAGAATAATCTCTTTTTTTATTTTCAAGCTTTGTAATTAAGTTTACATTTTCCATTAGACATTTACATGTTTACAAGGAAAAGAACTGATGAAATAAAGCAATGGGGGATTTAAAAACTACGTTAGTCCTTGGTGGCACAGTGGTGCGGTGGTTAGCACTGTTGCCTCACAGGAGAAGATGATGGATGGTCTTCAGCAGTTTTTCTATAGAAACAGCAAAGTCCCAGTTATTGTGACAACAAAGATCAGGAACTCAAATTTTCTGCATTGCAAAAATATTTGGGCGGGCACACAGTTTCCACTAGTTAAATATCTCATTAGTCTTCTTTGGCTTCAAAAGTGACAAATGGACCCAGATGAGATTTAGTGACTTAAAAGAGTAATTAAACATTTGTCCGTGGCTTAGATAAGACAATCGATGTAGAGCCAGCCCAAATGATTAGTCATTTTATTGATTAGTTGGTAGTAAAGTATGTGATAGTAAACTGAAGTCTTGATGCTTGGATAAAACATTTTACGCCACTTTATAGACGTGACAGTTAAATTATTAATCAAGAAAATAATGGGCTGATAATTGATTAAAAGCTACAATCAATACCCTTTATTATTTATCTGTATAATAAATATGTCAAATGGAAATCCGAAAACATGCCAGCATCCGCTGTTCACTTGTTTGTCATCTCAGCCTCTTCTATCAAACTGGGACTGTTTTCAATCCCAATGTGTAATCTGACTGAGATGGTGGTGAGTAGAAAGCGAGAGTCCAGGCTATGGCTGATCTGGCACGAAATCTGCAGCCAGTTTTCACGTTCTGTGTTTAAAGAGCAGATAAAACATTTCCTCCTCCTAAACAAACACTTACTTTTGTGACTTCATGTCAGTAGTGTTGAGTGGACTCTCCCTACATAAACATTAAGTACTGTAGGAGCCTCACAGTCACCAGATTCATTAGAGAAGAGAAGAAGAAGAGAACAGGTTTCAGCATGTGTCATATTTACATCTCTCTTTTTTTTTTTCTTTTTTTTTTTTTTGTACTTGCTGAAGTTTCATTTTCAGCCCTGCTGTGGTCTGGACGCTTACACAGACAGCAGAGGTTCATGAACAGACTCTTGCAGGACTCTGAACTGCATGTCAGATCAAACCAGTGGTTAGGTTTCCATTTTTCCTAAAATGAGTTGGTTTGACTATATATAATTAACTATAATTAAATCTCAAAAAACACACTTGATGTCAGAACATGTGGAGTGTGTGAAGCTCTCACGTGCAGTATCGTCCATAAATATTTAGATAGTTACATAATTTTTGTAATTTTTCATCAAGATGTGATTGAAGTGCAGACTTTCAGGCTTTATTCACGGGATTATTAAAAATGTTGCATCAACTGCAGCACAGTTGCTAATTTACAACATCCTACTTTGTTAGTATAAGAAACCTATTATCTAAGACCAGATGATAGTCTTGAATTTTGTCAGAACATAAGAGTTTTCTTTTGTTGTGACTTCTTAAGAACTGGATCAGTAATCTTCTTCATTTCCACTCCAGCAGAGATGAGTGTTAAAGATAGGATTTGTCTTTTCAACAACTGCATTCCTCATTGCTAAGGAATTCTGGGTGTGGAGTTTGGACGTTCACTCAGGGTTTGCATGGGTTTTCTCTATGGAGAGAAAATTGACTCATGTGTGTCTGTAATGCTGGATTTGTAATTTTTTGTAAGTTGTAAATAACATTTTGTGCGTAATTTCAGGTACTTATAAATGTGTGTTCAAATACAAGCACAAGTATTAAGAAATTATGAATACAAAATAAAAGTACGCATACAAACCATTAAATACAATACATGAATCACCTGATATGCACGGACAAAACGACAGTTAAGCACAAATCAGGTTACGAGTGCACAAGTTTTTTGTCATTTCACACTTCCCGAGAGCTCCAGATTCCGGCATACATGGTGCGTTTAAATGCTGGTGGAAAGCTGGGTCATCTGAGTTTTGTTCGGAGTCTAGTGTTCTCTATATTTCTCTGCCAGTCATAACTAACGGGTTCTTGCCTGGTTAGATAAAAGTTAAAAAGATCTGAATGCACTTTTCATTTTGATTCTGTTTGATTCAACTCTTCTTAATTCTGTTAGTCTGTTATATTTGCCCATCCAGTATTTGCATAAAATACCTTAGCCTCAGCTTTGTTTTTAGTGATAATTAACAGGTATGAGCGTTCTGACACTTTAAACTGCTATGTTGAATATTGTAAACATTCTAAACATCAAAAACCACTTTTCCTAATTACAACTTCAGATGGATGAATGGATGGATGGATTACAACCTCAAATAGCTATATCCATCCATCTTCTGGCCTGGGTCTGTGAAAGACCTCACTTGGGAAGCGCCCAGAGGCATCCTAGTCAGATATCAAATCATCTCAACCAGTTCCTTTCAATGTGGAGGAGACACAGCTCTACTCTGAGCCCCTCCTGAATGATTGATCTCCTCACCCTATTTCTAAGGATGACATCCTAGGAAGGAACCTTATTTTCCAGTTGTGGCCATGCACTGTAAAAAAATAAATAAATAAAATAATTTGGTAGGTCCATGTAAAAGTAAACTAACAAGTTGTACAGCTTTTTTGAGTTTACTCAACTTTGTAAAAAAAATGTTGCCAAACATATCTTTATGTTGCCATTTAGTTGACACAACATGTACACAATTTGAAATATTAAGTTGACAGAACTTTATCATTCAGATTTTTAAATTAGCTCAGCTTATTTGCTTTTCTTAGGTCAAGTTGACCCAACTTTTCTCCAAGTTGAAATATAGTGTTAGCGCACCTTATTATAGTTGCTGGGTCAACTTAATGTTTCTCTTTGAGGTCCAGTTAGCCCAAGTGAGAGGCACACTGAAGTGTGTCTCACAATTCCTTTACATTTTCCATATCCTGATAACAAATTTTTAATTACTAAATACTAATTAATGTTGCTCCAGGACCGTCTCTGAAACTGACCGGTCACATTTTTGTGGAATCACGTGCTGTGCGGCTGAGGGAAAAAGACTGGAGAAACTCTAAATGCTGAACCTAAAGCTAACCTGAAAAACAGTAAAACTGCTGATTTGCACACAGTGGGTGTGTCTCATGTTATATGAGTCAGGTAATTACTGTCTGTGCCACCTTTGAAGAACGCTTTCTCCAAACAAACCCCACAATTCCTGTTATGTGACTTAAGGAAAATTAAGCATTAATTTATAGTAATATTTGTGTCGTACCAGCACTCTAAATATTGTGCTGCTCTTGCTTACTTGATCGCTGATCTAGAACTTTCTACGTGTGTGTGTGTGTGTGTGTGTGTGTGTGTGTGTGTGTGTGTGTGTGTG
>JAVDPK010002619.1:539680-551375 GCA_034780415.1 Cichlasoma orientale
AAAGTAAAAATACTCAAAAATTGTACTTAAGTACAGTACTCAAGTAAATTTACTCCGTTACTGTCCACCACTGTGTATGACAAAATATCCTAACCAGCCTTTTTATTCAGGTGAACTGAATTGTTGAATACAGCTTTTGCAATATTGAAATATAAGGAGGAAAATTAATAAGAGGTAAATACTTCCAGCTTAGTTTGAAGTATTGGACAGACCAGCGTTCTCTGTGGTTCTTATACTGAGCAGCAGATTCAGACCCCTTCCCTTTGTGCACACATTATTTTAGTGTAAATTCAAACTGATAAATTTGACATTTATGGCCAGCAGTACACATTCAATACCTGAAGATGAGGGGAAAAAATGGACTAGTTCTTATATAGCGCTTTTCTACTCTAGCTGAGTATAGAAATG
Organism: Cichlasoma orientale; assembly: GCA_034780415.1. NCBI lineage: Eukaryota > Metazoa > Chordata > Actinopteri > Cichliformes > Cichlidae > Cichlasoma > Cichlasoma orientale. The sequence continues at coordinate 540,089 of JAVDPK010002619.1, forward strand.
CTTTGGGCAGCGATTGCAGCTTTGAGGCTTCTTGGATACGTCTCTGCACACTGAGATTTGGACAGTTCCACCTCACAGATCCTGTCCTGTTACACGCATAACCTCTGAATTTCAGGTCAGCCCACAGATCTTGTGTGGGATTTATGTGCAGGGGTTAGGCTGGGATATTCAGGGACAGCGAGAGGCTTGTCCTGAAGCTGAGGTTTTAACTGTTTGCTCACTGTTGGGTCATGAAAGGTGAGCACTCCCTGCAGTTTCAGGTTGCTGTACTCTGGAGAAGGTTTTCTTCAACAATCTCTCTGGATTTGACTGAATTTATCCTTCCCTCAGCTGTGACCAGTCTCTCTGTCCCAGGATGCTTCTACCACCATGCTGTAGGGATGGTATTAACCAGAAGAAGAAGGTGCTCCATGGAGCTTAGATTTCCGCCTAATGACACTAGTTTTTATCTTATTGGACCAGAAAATCATTTTCCTCTTTCCAAGTCCTGTAAATTGTACCTTACAATATAAAGCGCTTTGATGCAACTGTCACTGTGATTTTGGCGCTATATACATCAAACTGAGTTGAAAATACAATTGAATTGAATTGTTGCATGAAATATTATATGATTTATTAACCGCAGAGTTATTATTGCTAACTCTGGTGCTGTCAACTGACCAGAACAGTTTTAATTATTATAATCACTGTTTCAGTGTGCGAGAATGGTTGGCGCTGCTGCCTTATTAACAGAGACAGGAAGACACCGACAGACTACATCCGCAACGGAGTGCTCTACGTCACTGAGAAGTAAGTCACCCTGACAGCATGAGTAGACGACAAGGCCACTGTGTTGCACAGTTTTCTCTTATAATCCTGACACTTTTAAGCAATAACCGGGGCGAGTAATAACACCGTCAACATGTTATTATTCGCCCCTGACTGTGTGTTTTATGGCATTGCACAGCCTCTAGAACATTTTTTTGTTCTGTCTTCGTATGAAAATTCAAACAGTGAACTTGTGCTTGCCAGCAAGTATTTCATCTGATGATTTTAAATTTAAAGTTTGTAACAGTTGATTCAATAACCCAAGTTAAAAAGTTCCTCAGAGGGAGGCATGCTCCAGAGTGGGGGTAGCAGCACTGAAGGCCCTGTCTTTGAAGTGCTGCAGTCTGGGGGGATGGAGAGTAATAAAGTGCCTTAATAATAAACAGAAGTGATATCAGACTTCCAGGCTGGGTTTTCTTATGTATGATTTGTCAGTTGGCTTTTAGGGTGAATTGGGCTGTGGTGAGTTTTCTCTTTAAGTTGCCTCTGGTCTGCATGGATACCACACCAATGTTCCTGATCCTCAGTGGATTGGTGCCATAAACGTTCTGGGTCGTTAATCGTAATCATCGCTGCAGAGCATGCCTTGAAGTCTTTTTCGTTGACCAGGACTGGGCCCCTGCTCCAGGGTTTGACTCCGCTTGTAGGAGTTAACTGAGTCTCCTCTGTCTCTGCAGTAACCTGTGCTTCGAGAGCTCCAGCTCCAGGTCCGGATCCTCAAAGAGAAACAAAGTCATCAAACTGCTCGACATCACCGACATCCAGAAGGTAAGTGTCTCCTGCAGGAATATTATTTCTGCTTTATAGGTTATAATATTCAATTTTAGATTAATTCCTGCTATAATTTCCTGTCCAGCTTGTGCTTTTGAAGCCTCTGTAACTAAAAAGAAAGCATTTTATCTGACTACACTGCAGTGGGAATGCTTAGAAAATGAAACCGTTGTAACGTTGTAACGCTTCGCTCATCTCTGCTGTTATTGCACATATGTTATTAGTAATTTATGCTTATTAATTGGAATGAAATTGGTCTGAAACTGGATCTGCTCTGTTCCTCACAGTACAAAGTTTTGTCGGTGCTGCCTGGATCTGGGATGGGTATCTCCATCGCGACACCATCCACCCAAAAAGTAAGAGCTCAGTTCAAAATAACAAAGATGTACGAGTAACATTTTAATGGTTTAACTTTCTCTGAGCAAAGTTGAACTTTTAATAGTGGTTGATCATATTTTTAAATAATTTTGTGTCTAAAATCATAATTTTGTAAGGTTTTTGTGTTGTAATCTCAGGTTGCTTAGTAAAAGGGGAGAAAGCACATATTCACATATTTGCAAGGCCTAGTGCTAAAGAAAAAAAAGCTTTTGCTGCTCTCTAGGTCCTTCAAACACCTGACAATAATCTGCTCCCATTAAGAAATTTATACACGACTTCCTGCAAGAGACTGAACCCTGTTATCAATGTTAAACCACTGAAAGGTCCTTTAAAGGTTTACTTATTTATAACCAAAGTTGTAACACATTGTTTTGCTTTGGTTGATCTGTGAGCAGCCTGTTGCTGAAAAAAAGGTAACGAAGAGACGGGAGAAAAACCCATCAACTAGGTTATGAGTGTTGATGTGGCATAGTTTGTCCACCAGAGGCCACTCCGCAACTTCTCTGTTGGCAACAGGTGCTTGAAATGCCACCAACACAATAACCAGCTGAACCGAGCAGCGTCAGGCAGCAGGGACGAGCACTACCTGTCACAATCAAACGAGATTATTTATAAAATGTGTTGTGGTGTCATCTTAGTAGGGATACGTAAATAACTACACAGCAAATGTTAGAGAAATCTAGTTATGGTTCATGCATCTGAAAGAAAAATATATTGTCTGATATTGGATTTTTAAATCCTCAAATACTGGTCTTAAAAATCCTGTACTGGTCAGGTTCTAGAGATTAATCTAGGGCATTGCATGCATCTTGAAGCACTCTGGCCTATAGTCTGTTTTTTTTTCTGCTGCTGACTTCAATGTTGCATAATAGAAATACTCACTTAAATAGCATCTACCTTAAAGTAGTACTTGAGATGATTTAAGTAAAGAAAAGTGTATTTGAGGCTGGCTCTGAGGTCCCTCTGTTCTGTTGCAGCCCTTGGTCTTTGGCGCGATGATGCACAGAGATGAAGCATTTGAAGCCATCTACACTCAGTACACGAAGATTGTCGCCATGGCTGCAGCCATCAAACCAGAGACATAGTAAGACCTTCGCAATGGCTGCCTTAACCACAAACACCGAAATGTCTTTTGATGGCTGCTGACTTCAGTTTTAGGTGCTGGTCTTCTCTCGTCAATCACTCATTAAAACAATTCAATGACAGTATATTAGTGATTGATATTAAATCAGCTGATTCCAACCAATCACTGAATTCTTGTCAGAATCAGATGTTCTGCTGCCAATCACTGTTTCTAAAAACATTTAATAAAAGCATCCACAAACGAGAGGACTTTACATCCTCGCTAAGTGTTAAGTTTTCTGGGTTTTTTTCATCCCTGCATTTCAGTCATTTAAGTGCAACATTTCCTGCGCAGACTTAATATCAAGGGGTTCAGTCCCTCCCATAGTTTTTATCCTTTTATTGTGAAAAATCTACAATACCTAAACAAATGCATTTTTGTTCACATAGTAAAAATCAGCAGGTGAGCTAAAAGAAATTTAAAAAAAAGTCTCACCTGCAGTTTGTCAGGTTTGTCACGTGACTGGTTGCAGGCTTCAGTTTACTTCCACAGAGGTATATTAAAGTTTACACATGCAAAAAATGGAAGCGATTAGTAGAAAATTATAACAGAGTAATAAATGAAGTCACTCATCAATCAAAACACCAATTCTTCTCTGTCTGCAGCTTTCCCAATATATTTTGCTTTACTGTGTTTTTAATCACTGTAAACTGAACATATTCAGGTTTTGAACTGCTAATTGCATAAAACATGACCCTCTGAAACTGGAATGGATATATTTTACTATTTTCTAATATATTTGGTATTGAACATTTCAACAACTGGAAAAAATTACTAGACTTAATTTTGGCTTTGCTTACCAAAACACATTATTTGACCTATAAACACTGACTGATGAATATCTGTCTACAGCAAGATTATAAGGAAGATGATGGAAACAGGAACTTTAAAGAGTTGTTTTCATTGTTGGGCCTTAAAATGTCTTGCTCACAGTTCAAACCTCAGAATGTTCAGAGAAACTGGAATTGTTTAATAAAGTCTTTATAGCTTCTTTCAAAAAGCATTTCACAAGAAATCCACATAACAATGCAAACTTAGGTGGAGGGTTTCATTACTGTATATTACACTGTTAGCAAACAAATGAGTTTAAACCTCATTATTATACGTTAGTGTCTTCAGGGATTTGTAAAAACAATCATCATATGACTCTGTATTGTACTACTGCAACTAAGCCTTACAGTCAGTTATTATATTGGTGTAAAGTGTTTGCATTCTGTATCAATGTTCAGCAGTTATTTATTTTGAGATATGGAATTTAGTGTAAACCACAAAACGATGGTTTTCTTTTAGCTTGATTTGATTAGAAGCTAAGTGGCTAATGCTAACAACAGTTTAGCAGTTTATGCTTTCTCTTTTTTTCTCTTTTACAATTAATAAGCCACGAATCTGAATCCCACAGGGCAGCTTCAGATATTACAGTTGTATTTGTTTAGCATTAGCGTTTCACCAAGCTTAAACAAAAATCAGTTAAAGCACTAAAAAAGCACTTTTTTTTAAGTTATCTCAAAGCTTTTGTTTTCTTGTCAGATAAAACAAAATAATAAACTAATATATTTTGGGTTCATTATTATAGTTTTTTTTTTTTTTAAATTAAGCCAGAAGTTAAAGTTATTAGTTTGTATCTCAAATTGCAGTCTATTTTATTTAATATTTGGATTTAATATTTTTGATTATGTTTTTATTTTTAAATTTCGGATTTCAAACATTTTAATGATTGATTGGAAAAAATAAACTCTCCAAAGCAAGCTGTTCTTTTACATAAACATAAATTCTGACAAATTTTAATAAATGAAATTGCTGTGAAGAAGAGTATATCATTAGTTTTAGTATTTCTCAAAGCTTTTTTTTTATTGCCAAATTGTTTTTCTCTTTTGTAGTTTTCAGTATAGTTAAAAGATTTTTACTGCTTTTTTTTTTTTTTTTTTTTTTTTTTTTTGCAAAATTTATACTGCTTGCTAATGCCATCATGCCTCAGCCAAATACTTAATTTTTTTTTACTCTAAATGCTCTTCATTTTGTCTGCGGCTGCTCGGGTTTAATTTTTGTTTTGTTGACGTCACTGTGAACATTTTTCTCTCTTCATGTTGTGTCTTTTGGATTTAAGAGTTTTATAAAATGGTCTCTTGTATGGATAGGTGTAATGTTTTTTAAATTGTGTAATTTCTATTATTGAAATGTGATGTATATTATGTGTTTAAGTAAAATCAAACATGCTACTGTAACAGTGTGTGGTTGTTGTTTAGTGCAGTACGTGCTTCAGGCTGTAGTTGACATCACAGGTGTACCCAATATATTGGCTGGCCACAGGTGTACCTCATAAAGTCCAGTGCCAGTCACTTTAAATTTAGGAAACAGCATCTTGATAACATGTGATAAGTAATTGAGTTAAAAACAAAAAGATTAAAAATTTTTACACACTGAGGTAATTTTAACCCCATTTTATGGAGATAATAGTCAGGTGTAGTGCATTCTCTTTTCAAAGTCATCAGTGATATTAACTGCAATGCATTCAGTTACAACACAATTCTTGGTTTTTAAACAATCGTTAAAATATGTGTTCAGATAAGCTGTTAGGTCTAAGAGCATATTAAGAGCTTACGGCAGCTCTGCAGTGTATAAAATGCAATGACTGGTGAATATCTCAAAGCACAATTTAACTTCTTTGTCCAACACATTGTCTATGAAGCCCAACATTTCTTCTACTTATCCAATGCAGGGTCCCAGTCAACTATAAATGAACGACAGTTCAGCTGTAACAGGACAACTATGAGTCAGTGTTATTCCAATGTCGTTGTCATCACACTGCCAGGGTTCATCAGTATTTCAGTGTTGATTTATCTATGATGGAGATTTTAGTCTAATCGGTAATGATTTTTCAGATCAAAAGTTTTTCAGATGAAATAAGTTCCTTTATGTTATTAACCTGATGCCAGCTAACCTAATTAGTTTCAAAATGTTTTCTGGCTCTTTCTTTTTACTACCACTTCTCCAGGATTGTGTTGCCCACTCCCAACTTTTCAGATGCTTCTCCCATTAAATTCAAAATAAGATAATATTTTTCATGAAACAGTAAAATGTCTCAGTTTAAACATTTGCTATGTTTTCTGTGTTCTGTTGTGAATAAAATACAGGTTGATGAGATTTGCAAATTATTGCATTCTGTTTTTATTCAATTCAATTCAATTTCATTTCATTTCAGTTTCATTTCAAATATGGAAAATTGAATGAATTGGAGTATATCTAGATACCATTTTTTTGGAGCTTATTCATACTACTAGAGTTCTGGGGTTAAGATTCAGTCCAGGAGCTTGGTTTGGAGAGGCCGCGATAGCTGCAGCGCGAGCGCTGCTGTGCTTACAGTAATTGGGTAAAAAAAAAAAATCTGATCACCGGCCAGTTCAGCCTGGAAACGACCGGCCATTCGGGAAACCTCCCAATGGCCACCACGCCCCTGCTATATTGCCAAAAGTATCCACTTGTCTGCCTTCACACACATATGAAATTGAGTGACATCCCATTCTTAATCCAAAGGATTTAATATGATGTCAGCACACCCTTTGCAGCTACAACAGCTTCACCTCTTCTGGGAAGGCTTTCCACAGGTTTAGAAGTGTGTTTATAGGTGTGTAAACAGGTGTGTCCAGACTCACTCGCGCTCTCATGAAGCATATGAAGTTTGGGACTGATTGGACAATGTATATTTGAGATGTGACAATTTGGAGTCCTGTGGTATATGATTGAAATCCCAAAAATCAAAGTGTTGTCACAGCAACACCGTTTTTTTAACAAGCAGCCTTTTTAGTTGCTTGATGACACAATTGTCGTCTGTGTTGGCTCGCTCTTTTCTCTCTGCTTCTTCTTGCTCTCTCTCGCTCTCTCGCTCTCTCTCTCTCTCTCTCTCTCTCTCTCTCTCTCTCTCTCTCTCTCTCTCTCTCTCTCTCTCTCTCTCTCATAGCGTCTTGTGTGGGTGCGTCTCAAGTTTTGTTTACCTTTGTGCAGAGGTGGTCTCTCCTGGTTGCTCCGCCCATTTATCAAGTACTCACCTGAAGCAGATGACTCGTTGCTGATTACTCACCTGTTCCTTGTGTATGCTGATCGAGATGGGCTATTTAAGGCTCTATTTAAGCCTCTCAGTTGTCACTGGATTGTTGTGTCAGAGTGAGGTATGGACGTCGGCTCCAGTCATGTCTGTTTGCCTCCTTGTGGATGAAGCAGACTTTGCCTGCCTCGGACCTTTTATGGCAATTGGTGTCAGTTTGTGTGAGTCCACGGACACATCAGCAGCCCTCATCCCACTAACAATTCCCATGCACTTCTTCACTGAACAAACCAAGGTCAGTTGTGACTAAAAGCTGCTTCTGTGTCTGATCCACTGTTCAACAGTTTTTGTTCTTGGAAAATTCCACCAAGGGCATGTTGAGAAATAATCTCAAAAGAATTATAAGGTTACAGTTGGGTGGTTATAGAATGGTTAAAGACATGTATGTCTGTTCCTGGTCACGTTTCCTTGCCTTAGGCAGAAATTAAAGCTCAGAGCTAAAAGAAGGTGAAATTCAGAGCTGTCAATTTAATTCAGTTTTACTGACATAACACCAAATCACAACTCTGTTGCTCAAAGAATGTGACTAAACTTACTCGTGTGCTTAATAATATGATGGTGGGGGATGTTGTTGATGTGGATCTGCCAGAAGCTGAACTACAAAACATGCATCTATGTTCTAAGATATCAAAGTGTCACACTTCTGTGTTCTGTAGTGCTGTGTGCACCTGGACAACCCAATGAAAACTAACATGGTGAAATGAAATGGCTGAAATGCTCCTTATCATACTGCACATATTTTCATGTCCTGCTGTGGAGGTGGTCCACTTTAAATCTCAGCTTCATTAAGACTTTCAACACCTCTGAAGTAAATTTCTAAAAGCTGGCAGTGGCGCACTGCTCCAAACAAAAGCATAACCTGTCATTGAGTTACATTGCAACCTTCACATCATACTGATTATTTCAATAAAGCTAATCATCTTCATATGGAGAGCGCATTGCTAAGCCAGTGTTACAAAGAGGTTCACACAAATTAACTTAATAACAAGCAGCTTTTAAAATCAGTGTAACTTTCAGAGGTCACCTGTGGATTTAACATAAATGCTTAAAACATGTTATTTTATTAGGTTGTGGCATATTTACACATCACAGGACTGCATTATCTCCTTTCTGTTAATAAGGATGCTCCAGAGTATACTACGCAAAAGCAGGTAATAAAGGGAGCACTGGATCGCCTTTCCATAATATTGGGTGAATTTGAGCAGCTTTTATTATGACTGCCACACTTGTGATATGTTGACTGTCGGACCTTTAAATATGGAAGCTTGTGCAGCGAAGGTGGACAGACGGTCTGGTGCTAGTGCACCAGCTAACGCTGGCAACCCAGACTCTGTGGCCAGCTGTAGTGACACACAAACGCGTTGTCAAACTTTCTGCTAAAGCAGCTTCTGATTCGTTTAATGCAAAGCGGGATGTTTTCAGAGGTACAAAAATCTCTTGATGGGTTCATTGATTTGTGTGATGAAATAAGGTGCATGCATGATTTCATAATTTTACCACATAAGGAACAAGGGGGGAAAAAGAAACCTGGTTTAAAGCAAAAATGATCAATGATGAATTTATTGAAAATGTGAAAGTGGGTCAAATCCAAACAAAAACATGTCTGAAAAAGAAAGGTACCGGTGATGATGGTGATCAAGGTGGTATTGATGATATTGATCCTAATGATGGTGTTTCCAGTGTGGGTAAACATTCCAACAAAAGTGTCAGCAGTAATGGGTCAAGTACTGTTTCCTCTGCACAGATTAAAGCAGCAGCTGAAAGAGCTGCACTTATTGCTCCAATGGCAGCTTTAAAGGAACGTCACGCATTGGAGGAACAACTGATAAAAATGACAAAGGAACAGCTCATGTTAGACTGAGCTAGCAGCATCTACTGCTAAATTGGTGGTTTTGCAGGCTTCAGATGGACGGTGGATCTCTCTGGCGTCTACAGATGGCATGGACTCTTATTTTGAAAGGGAGAAAAGGAAACTGACATCAATCAATGCTCTTAATCCCATGGCAAAAGAATACAATCCAATAGCATGTAAAGTAACACAGCAAAAGGACCTGCCCCTACAAAACAAACTGCAAATGATGGATGTGTGTGGGTGCCTCCCAGGACATGTTGCAGAGGGTGGAGTGTGGGACTACCCATCCTTACTGCTTCCCACTGATTGTTGCTGCCTCCCCCTGGGATGCAGGTGCTTGTGGGTCCCAGGGTGTGTGGCTGGATGTCTTGGCATGGCTGTTGGCCCGCTCACTTGGAGGTTGTTGCCTGGGGGTGGCTCAGGCCTCTTTGGGGGCTGCTGGTTGTTGAGCGGTTCTTGGGGGCCTGGTGCTCCTGCTCTTTGGCCATGGGAGCTCCGTCTAGGGTCTCTCTCTTTTTCTGGGATGTTTGGCTGCAGGTCTTTGTGGGCTGTGGATGGCCCGAGTCCCCTGAGTCTTTCCCTGTTTGCCTCTGGATTCCAGGGGGTGCTGTTGCGGCTTCTCGCCCTCATTGAGCACGCTTCATGACAGAAACATGGACACACATACATTGCAACATAACACAGCAAATTTTTGTGTGTGTGTGTATTTCTTTTCATTCACTTCTTTTTACTCTGTTTATACTTCACTCTGCATTTAATCATTAGTTATTATCTCTATCTCTCTTCCACAGCATGTCTTTTGTCCTTTCTCTCTCCCTCAGCCCCAACCGGTCGCGGCAGATGACTGCCCCTCCCTGAGCCTGGTTCTGCTGGAGGTTTCTTCCTGTTAAAAGGGAGTTTTTCCTTCCCACGGTCGCCAAGTGCTTGCTCATAGGGGGTCGTTTTGACTGTTGGGTTTTCTCTATATTATTGAAGGGTCTTTACCTACAATACAAAGCGCCTTGAGGTGACTTTTTTTTTTGATTTGGCAATATACAAATAAAATTGAATTGAATTAAATTTCTTGTGTTCTCTTTTTTTCTCTCTCTCTCAACAAAAGTCACCTATAGAGAACTTAAAGCTCTTCTTGTAAAATCAAGTATGTTTTGGTACAACAGTGCATTTGGATCATGATTTCGTTTGTGAAAACTGCCAGACATGACAGGCTTAAAAATAAATAAATAAATAAAAAAAAATTATTTAATGCTGTCAAAGAAAGCAGGACAGGTTCTCTTCATGCAGCTTCAGTCAGTGTTAAAAACAGAAGCCCTGCTGATCTAAGATCAGTATCCCTTTCCCCTTTAAATCCCATTTGACTTTTTTTTTCCCTCAGTAAAACAGCTGCAGTTTTCACTGTGCTCATTATATGGTAGCTTAGCCTTTGTACAGACAGATTCAGAATCATTAATAATAATTCAGACTGCTCTGCAATCTGGATATTTGAATTGGAAACAATAACAAAGCTGAATGTCTTTAAAAGGTTTGTGCTGAAAAAGAACTCCTCAGCATTGAATTAATAGTTTGCCAAACGGTCATTTGGTTTCAGCTCATAAATATTAGGTTTTCTTATTATTTTTGTTTTTTGTTTTGTTGAGTAAGCGCAGCAGCATTCACTGTATAAACACAATAAGATTCCACTGGAAAACTCAAATGGCCTAAGATGAAGTCCTACCCACATGTAAACAAAGAAAGGAGGGGCTGGTTTGTCTGCATTTACAAGATGAAAAGTAGTTTTAATGTTCGCTACAAACTGAAAGAAACAGCTGGGCCACACACACAGAGCTTTGGTTAACTTGGTGGACATCAGCTGAGTTATTCAGCAGATTTCAGTAAAGTATCATCAGCAAATTTGGATATCAGCTAGAAACTGGTGAACTGATATAACCAACAGTTTTGAATGTCAGCCAGTAATACTGTGAGAAAGTGTTCAGTCTTCTTATTGATTCATCTTTGATTAATATTGCTTTACCATCATCACCACCACTGGGGTATCCCAGCTGCCATAGGGCGAGAGGCAGGGTAATTCAGTTCAATTCAATTTTATTTGTATAGCACCAAATCACAACAAACGGTCACCCCGAGGTGCTTTGTATTGTAAGGTAAAGACCCTACGACAATTACAGAGAAAACCCAACAGTCAAAACGACCCCCTATGAGCAAGCACTTGGTGACAGTAGGAAGGAAAAACTCCCTTTTAACAGGAAGAAACCTCCAGCAG
>JAVDPK010002619.1:555420-567311 GCA_034780415.1 Cichlasoma orientale
ATGTAAACATGTTGTGTAAGCGCTTTGAGTGCTCAAAAACTGAGTAGAAAAGCGCTATATAAGAACTAGTCCATTTAGTTCATAAAAATAACCACAGGCTTAGTGCCACTTTATGGAGGCAGCCTTTGCTAATGGCCAGGGGGGCTTTGTGTGGTGGATGCATGTTCTCCCTGTGTTTGTGTGGGTTCTTTCCCAGTACTCTGGATTCCTCCCACAGTCAAAAAACAGTCGGGTTAGGTTAATTGGAGACTCTAAATTGCCCGTTGGTGTGAATGTGTGCATGAGTGGTGGTCCGTCTCTCTGTTAGCCTTGCGACAGGCTAGCGATCTGTCTAGGTGTAGCCCACCTCTCACCCCATGGCAGCTAGGATGGGCTCCAGCCCCCTTGCAACACTGAATTGGACTGGATGGATGTTTTTGTGAATTCATCCAGTCACATTACCCACAATGTTGGTGAAAGTGAACCTCTGTTTCTATAAGCCCACTATAGAAACAGTGGATCAATTTAATGATATGGTTCATTAAAAAGCAGGTGCAGCACCTGTTTTATTTCTCATATGACAAAAGCTCAAACCTCCAAGTGACTATTTCAGGATTGTTGCAGTAAAAAAAGTGAAATGGCTTAAATGAAAAATTTGTACAACCCCACTTCCAAAAAAGTTGGGATGCTGTACTGAAAATGGAATACAATGAGTTGCTCAAACACAATGAACAATAGAATATAGAAAATGTATCAAATGTTTAAACTGAAAAATATACCATTATTAAGAAGGGGGTAGAGCTAATTTTGAATTTGATGGCAGCAACGCATCTCAAAGTTGGGCCATGTTTAGGACAGTGTAGCATCCCCTCTTTTAACAACAGACCACAAATGTTTGGAAACCGAGGAGACCAGGTGCTGACATTGTGGCAGAAGAATATTGTCCCATTCTTGTCTGATATGGATTCTAGCTGCTCAGCAGGCCTTGGCAATCATTGTTTGTTTTTTTTATTTTTATTTCATGATGCTCTAAATGTTTTCAGCTGGTGAAACATATGGACTGCAGACAGGCCAGTTCAGCACCTGGACTTTCCTATTATGAAGCCATGCTGTTTGTATAGATGCAGTACGCAGTTTAATTTCAATTTTATTTATATAGCACCAAATCACAACAGTCACCTGGCTGAGGGGAGAGACATTTTAGTAGGACTTTTTTTTTTTTTTTCGTCAGCCTTTTGTTGCCTCGTCCCACCCTTTTTATTTCATTAAAAAAAAAGTCGATTTAAACATTTAATGTTTTCTGTGTTCTACTGTAAATAAAATATGAGTTTGAGATTTGCAAATCATTGCATTCTTTTTACATTTTTACACAGTGACCCAAAAAAGAGGAAAGAATGACTTTAAGTAGAACTTTATGGAAATGTAAACATTGAATGAAATTAAAATGGAATAGGTGCATTTTCAAATAAGTGCCAGACATCTTAATATTGTAACCTGATGTTATAAATCCATTTTAATGCTAATTGAAAGCTCCTGTTTTCAGAAGGTAAGGGCATCCCAAAGCTTGTTTCTGTAATTATTAGGAACCTTCACAGAATAACCTGAGCTTACAGAATCTCGTTTTTTTGTAAATGGTTTGGTAAGAAATTGGCTGTTGCTGGAAATTACCCACTCCCCCATCAACAGACCAGTGATGTCAGTCTTTTCATTTCCTGTTTCAGGCCGTGGGTAGTTGGAGGCGGAGCCCATCTTCTTGTCCTTCTAGCAGGCCAGAATCCTCTGAGGATTTGTTCTCTGATTCGGCAAGTGTGGCCTCTGACATCAGCGATTCCTCCCTCAACTCAAGTCTGTTGGGAAAACGCACATCGGCTCTGCCCACCAAGGTAAAAGAAAAGTCTTTCCAAATTATTCAGTGCAATTTTCTCTGATTGGGAAAAACCTTTGGTTCATTTTCAGTGATATAAATCTCCACAGTTTATCTCTTAGCTTTTACAAATTTATTGAACTGGAGTGCTTTGATTATAGCAGTTGAATCGAGTTATGTAGAAGCACCTGAGTCTACAGTAAATAAGATAACTTTGAAAGTTTTCTGTCATCGTTTCACTTGGCCTTTTTTTTTTTGAGAATTATTGGTAAAATTAGATGGTAAATGGATTAGTTCTTATATATAATTTAGATTTACGATTATTAAAGGTACAGTGTGTAAAATGCCACCACTAGATCTCAGCAGATTGCAGCCAACTGAATTCTGTTTTCTTACCACTCACAATTAGAATAACCACTCTTGTCACTGTTCAGCTATCATGAGTGTAGGCTGTCAGTCTGCCATTTACCTCAGCTGTTTTGTGTTTGTATTTACTCTGGAGGAGGCAGTAAAATTTTGTGAAAGGAGTCCGATACATGTTGATGAGTCAGTGAAGCTCACTTGATGACCAATGACCGCAATACTGAGATGAGTTGTTCAGGATATCCTGAACTTTTCGGGCAGTAGGCATTCCTGTTAGTGAAAGTGTGAAGGTGGCTCTAACATTGTTGGGCTCAAAACAAATGAACTCTGATATGATGGGAGAATGTAATCAAACTGTTTATCAGAGGGAAAGTGTGATCTTTAGGACACTCGTTATCTGGCATACTGTGGGCTCATAATCGGCTGTTGTTGTTTAGCCAGCTCGCTGTCAGCTGTCCAGAGACGGCAGTGTCGCATGTCCAAGCTGCTGACAATAATTGCGATAATATCTGGAATAAATAAGCATGTTTATGCAAGTTTTTGTGTGTTTGAGCTCTGACTTTGGTTCAGGAGATGAGGCTTAGGCTGAGCATCAATTTGTTGGAAGATGCAATTGCACACTAATCAATGTATATATGAGTAACATTTTTTTTTCTGTTGAACCTCAAATAAGTACTGTAACTTTAATTAACATTTTTTTTAGTAATGGTTGATAACTATCACAGTCCCTCTTTAATACTTTTAACAGAAAAGGAAAGACCTTTTTATAATACCGTCACAAACCCAGTGCAATGTCTGTAGTGGGCAAACAAATGCTAGGTCTGACCCATGGACTGCATATAAAAGATAAAAGCATGATATTATCTATTTAATTTGGACATTATCTATTTTCTTCCAGCAGACTGGAGTGAGGAACCTGTCAGGCGGGAAGGCACTGCCTCTTCAGACCAGGAGAAAGAACACATCCTCATCTTCCTCATCTGTATCGAGCTTCAACTCCAGCATATCTCTTTCCCCTGCTAAAGGTATGCTCACTGCTAAATGCTAACAGTAGCCACGTACAATATGTACATAGGTACTATATTAGAACAAAGTAAATATTTCCTCTAATCTAATTCAAAAAGCTAAATGTTGATCTAATCATTACATGTAAGGTCATTCAGAAAAACACAATAGAGAAATGTTAATATTATACACTCTGTACTAACTTAAGGCTCCCTTTATGCTGAATTACTGCATCAGTGCTGCATCACATGGAGGCAATCAGCATGTGGCACTGTTGAGGTGTTACTGAAGCCCAGGTTGCTTTGACAGCAGCCTTGAGCTTGTTTCTCATCATCTTCTCATGAGTACCCCATCGATTGTATTGTTAAGCAGAAGATCAGGTCCATTAATTTGTAGTGTGCTGAGTCCTGCTAAAAAAGAAAATCTCTATCTCCATAAAGCTTGTCAGCAGATGGAAGCATGAAGTACTCTAAAATCGCCTACATTGACTTGGTGCATTGTGTTTTACTAAGTACAATCACCGGCATGACATCCCAAATCATCAGAGTGCAGAAACTTTAAATTGGGTTGGAATAAATTTCAGTCTGATTGCACAAGCTGCACGCTGGAACTTTTCCACAAGCTTGGATTAGTGTAATCAGCACTAGCTGGTACTAGGCTGGTAGCCTGAAAATAATTTGAGGTCTCACCTAATGTGTGAGGGCAAAGTTTTTGTTTTTTTATTTGGATGGATGATGGCTTAAAGATTTACTACACAGCTAAAGGGCTAACCAATAATTACCCTGCTTTCATCATATATTTATCATCAGGCAAACTGAACTCTTCCCTGAACCGGAGTGTGAGCAGCTCCACTGGCCCTGCCCCCCGCAGTGTGAACAGTCTCAGCAGGCCACGCCGGTCCACTGTCTACAACGCTGCAGAGTCGGTGTCCTCCACAGCTGCCGGCCGCCGCTCACTATCCACTCAGGCCAAGAAGCTGTCTCAGGCAGAGTGTATCAAAGATGCGAGATCCACTCCTCAGAAGAGAGCTGAAGCCACGCCCTCCAAGAGATCTGCCTCCATCCTCACCAACACCTCCACAAGCCGGCTGCAGAGCGGACTGAAGGCCAAACCTAAACCTGAGGCCGTGGTCCTACCGACTCCCACCACAGGAGGCAAAGGAGTCCGCCATACAAATGGTGAGAGAGCGACAATATCGGAGGTGGTATTTTAAGGTTTATTCGATCATGAGTTAATATAACAAATTACCAGCATCTAACTTGGATTTTAGTGCTCATAAATTTAAACTGACTTAGAGTTCAAGTCGGCTTTTTCTGGAACAGAAAACTGAGTTTCCCCTCATCTCAGGGTTAACAAACCCAGTTTTGTTTTAGTTTTAGGGGGTTTGTTTTGTTTTTGTCTTTTCCCTTCACTAAACCTGGGTTCTGGAATGGGGCCCAGCCCACACATTTAAAATCAGTGACATCACCCACAACAGTAGGGAATCAGTGCAGTGCTATAAATTGCACTCTACTTTTGGGGCACACATCCTCTGTCATTCTTGGGTAAGTTAGCACGCACCACACCTTAGTGTGAGTATCTGGGGTCTGGGGTCGTCTCTTTAATTTTGTCAATATAAAGCACTTGAGACTGTTGTAAATTAGACCTATATAAATAAAGCTGATTAGAACTTAAATCTTTTGGAAAAAATGAAAGCAAGGTTTTCAGCTTCTGTATTTGATTCTCTGACACATCTGTCTCTCACTGTCTTTGTGTCGTTTCCAGATGTCTCAAAGGTGTTGAAGCCAAAGAGGCTGATATCACTTAACAGCATCGACAGGTAGGTAGCGTCACACTCAGAATTCCTGATGCTGATAAATCTCTCTCTGTATTCTTTGCCCTCTATTCCCCCAGTCTTGGATCGGGGGGGTTGTTGGAGCTGAATTCTACCTGTTAAGTGTCTGACAGATCAGTGACACTGTGAACTCCTTCCTCTCTTTTAAGTCTTCCTCAAAAGCCATCTGCTGGTCCAGTGACACCCTCTGCTATGAGCTGCAAGTCATTGCCTATCAAGGCACGGCGCCCCTCTGCCCTCCCCACACCTGTTAGACGCAAGGCTTCACTCATCCCCTCTCCAACGCCCAAACCTTCAGCCATCTCTGATCCTGTCCCCACCCCCAACTCGTGTACAAAGTGGCGCAGCTGTAGGTGAGAAGCTTTAAACTGCATTCCAACTGGTCCTGCTGCAGATCACCCGGTTGTTCCAATAACTTCACATGCAGACGTGTCACTTTGTTTTTGTGTAGCACCACCCCCAAAGACACACAACTGGAGGAGGAGGAGGAGCATGTTGCGGCACCCGACATCCAGCCCTTCTGTCTGGACGAGGAGGAGCCCCCTGCCACCACGCCCTCAAACGCACAACAGACTGACCAGTCGGAGCATATGGATCCTGGAGCACTGATCCTGGATGAGTCGGCACCCGGTCGAAATCTGATTAAACTGGAACCAACAGAGGAGAACAGCAGCAAGACACAGGAGGTCAGAGGTCACAGTTATATGCTTGTCCATTCACCTGACCGCTTCTGGGATTTTTGCTTTTTAATACTTTACCATACTTAATGAAGTTATGCAACATTTTATTATCAGACTGTTAGTGTTTTGTGTTACAGAATATACATAAGTGCGGATCAAATTATCAGTATTTTTCTGATTCAACTTATTTTTTCCTGGATTTTTGAACCCTCATAACTTCATAACAATGGGATATAATCCACATGAGAAATATATACATGTCTGAAAAATGCATTTAAGCATTTGCAAAATGCTTAAATTAGCTAAATGTGGCTTTGACAAAAAACTAGATGAATATGAAAATTATCCTCTTAATTTGCTAAACCTCAAGTGTTAAGGCTATCATGGATGTATACCCTTTATTAACAGCTTATATCATATGATAGGTCTCCTTTTTAAACGTATTTTAATACCAGGTCATCTTCTAGATGTGGTTCTTTCTGGGTTAAACTCATTTTCTGATATTAACACAAATTTGGAGCCTGACATATGACCAAAACATTTCATGTTATTTTATTTATTTATTTGGGGGGGGGGGGGTCATTGTTTATAATGAACTGTTGCCCCACACTCAAAGTACAGGTTCATTTCCTGAGTCTGATCAGCTGAATCCCTCAGTGGAAACCTCAAAGAAAGGAATCACACTCTTTTCTTTCCTCAGGTTCTCCTTGTGGATCTTCCACCCCCAACTCTGTCTCCTCAAGAGAAGCTGCTCATTGACTTGACCAACACCCCTGACCTGATCCGGACCAATAATAAGACCTGCAATGGAACTCAGGTAATGAACACCTCACCTGGGTATATCTATTAAGAATATATCCAAACACATGCTGAGTCCTTTCGCCTATTTAATTCTGTTATTTTACCCACTAAGATGTATTGGGATCCTTTTAATTGGATTTTTAAGGGAATGACTAATAGTACTTTCAATACTTTCAGCAAAATGACCAGAAATCCACTACAACTATTATAGTTTATTACTAGATTAGTGGGATTGGTCAATATGTGAAAAATCTCCCAGCCAGATCATAAAGTGCATATCCTGTGATTGCCAGTACAGCCAGAGTTCATCTGTAGGTGTGTGTGTGTGGGTGTGGGTGGCCCCAGCCACACACACTTGTTAACTGAAATACAAAACCACTTTTTTGGGATAATTTGTGTGTTAAACTGGACTAAACTGTCGAGCCAAATGACTTAAATGAAGCAGTCAAATTTGCATCTTATAGATGAACAAACAAGTGTGGAAACACATCAGTAAATTAGTTAAATGAAATATCAACTGCTGTATTTTTCCAGTCATGCAACCCTGATTAGGAAATATAAAAAATGACCTCCCAATGTCATCAGCAGGTAGTTAACCATAGACTGTTTATTTTAAAAATAAGTGTATATCCATCGATTTTGGACTCTGTGGACTGCATTTCAGTGAAAGGGTTATCAGCTAACACTAGCTTGTTTGGTTAGCAAGCTGCATTCATAAGCTAACTGTCTAATTAGTGTTTGAGTGTTAGTAACAGATTAATACTAGAATTTTTCTCACCTCAATTATAGTACAAACGTCTTGGGTGATCTTTACCACACTGCAGACTAAATTATTTTCAGATAATTTCTCTAATGGCCTCTTTCAGCTGCTCCCTTGCCACGAGCAGGTAGCTCCACATTTTTGATACTTTTCACGCTGAGTGCCTTTCCTGACCAGTGACTTTTCACTTGCTAAGTGAGTCTGATAATCACTGCCCCGTTGTAGGCACAGATAATTCTTGTAATAATAATTCAAAAGGCACAAGCACAGACAAGAGGCCCAGTTTGGTGGCTCTAGTAAACAAAGGTGAAACCGAACAGACACAGGTGCCTTTTTCAGGTCAATCAAAGCAGCCATGCCTTAAGTCCAATATCTGGATTTTTAATAAAGAGTTTAGATAAGTGGTTTTAAATTGAGGCTGTATCAGGAGATTTGTTTCACTGTGAAGCTGTTAGTTTGTGTTGTCTTGTTGCTGCTCGAGGTTTCAGTACCCAAAGCCAGCTCAGTAATGGTGTGTGTTTATTTTCAGCTGATTGATTTGAGCTCTCCACTTATCAAGTGGAGTCCTGAGGACAAGACCGAGAACACTGCTCCTCTCATCAACCTCTCCTTCTGATCCTCATCCTCAAGTTCGATCTCTGCAGACTACTCGACTCACTACCTTTCTGTGTTCAGAAACTCTAATAATCCAACTGAATCAGTGTTCCTAAAGCAGAGTATTATGTTTTACATAAAAGATTCTGAAGTTTCTCTGCACCTGATTGTACTTTTAGTCTTGATTTTTGCTGCTTATTGTTTGAATAAATCTTGTTAATGTCGCTGTAAACACTCATGTGATCCTGACTTTCTAAGCTTATTTTAAGACAAATTATTTAAACATTTTCACTGTTAATTTAGATCAACTTTGCTGTGTGTCCAGAGTCAAAGACTACACGATGGTTTGTTTTGAATTGTCAAAGTCCAACTTGAGCTGCCTCAAAACTGGCCTGCAGAGTAGCTGTCAGCTGAACAAAAGCAGGACAGTGTTTCACCATCAGTGAGGATGAGTTCTTTGAGCTGCTGACAGACATGGAGGAGTCTTACAGTACGTGGCCACTCATGAAGCACGGTGAGGTGGAATGGCAATCTCCGCCTTGGCCACTGTATTCAAGGTGGTGGGGCAACATGGTGGCTTCCACAAAGCCGTGTCCACTTCTGTTTCTTTTTAATGAATGAATTCTAAGTTTGAGAATGCATTGGTTTGTTATAAGAGGTAATTACACACTAATCAATGTATATTTGTGAGTAAAACATTTTTTTTGTTCTCCTAATAAATAACCTCAAATGTCTAACTACTTTTAACAAAGCAACCTTTAATTTCAGACTGGAATCAAAAGTTCTCCAAATTTTAATCGTGATAAAGACTGTCCTCAGTTAAGCTTCCCTACTACAGTATATAATTGCTGTTAAAGTATAGCTCTGGCTATGGGTGTGTCCTCCATCAGTGATCAGTTGTTTACACCCGTGCTTGGAGTCCTCAGTTTGAGCACCACATCTTAGCACCACCTCGAGACTGGGCCTAATGGCTGGATATGGTTAAACACAGCCACCAGGAGAGGTGACGGTGATGGAAGTGTGGACAGGCCACCAAACGAGCAGTGAGGTCTTTGTTGTGTTAGAGTTGGATCCCCTGCCTGCGGACACCGAGTCTGAGGAAGGAATTTCTTTTTCTTTTGTTCGGGCACACAGCTTCTGCATTTCATGAACCAGACACCTTAAGTCACAGTGGTTTAAACAACTTGTAGTTACATTAAAATACTGATATGAAATTTGCGCTCATGTACAAAACACTGAGTTCTCTGCTAGCAATCTGTGTATAATCACCTTCTTCAGATAACAGGCATCACCTTTGTCAGTGGTATACCAGAAACTCTGAGCTGCTGTTACCTCCAGACAAGAACAGCTGGATTATAATACCTGTAGTAATAATACAGGCCAAGACACCAGCTTATTGATGAATTACAAAATTAAATAATTCACTATTTTAATACAGGAGGACTTGACTGTTTTATAAAGACTTTTGTTTTATTGTGTAATGTCTTGGCGACAAGCGTAATTTCCTCTTGGGATGATAAAATGTTGGATGAAGATGACTGCATTGGCACATTCATTAGAAATTAAGAGGTACTTATTGTAATTAACAACTACTGAAATATCCCCAATAATTACTGTAAATTCTGTGTTACTGTACACACACACACACAAGACGACACTTGCTGTCAGACTGTCTGATCTTTGCAGGTCATAGTTGAAAATGAGTAAAATAAAACCATTTATTTAACTGCCACTGATTGATGCCACAGATGATGATGTAGGGAAGCGGGACACGCATGCATGTTTCCACATGCACAAGAAATCCCATAGAATTATTACTATTGCAATATCATGTCACTGTTAGTGTGTTACAGGTGGAAAGGTTACTAATCCGTCTCTAAAGAGTTCTAAAGAGTTTGGACTACATCAGTTCACATTCTATAACTTGCATGTACGATAGGGAAACGCATCCTTTAAAACTCTGAGTCCTTATATATTTTTTTCTTTTGTTTAAAACTTACAAATTTTACAGCATTCTTCTGTTCCTACTGCTAACTACATTTAGGCACTCAAAGTATCAAAATTTAAGTAAAATGACATGGAAAATACATCATTAGTTGGCTGTATTGGTGCCATTGGATTTTCTTTTAACATAAAACTGCAACTGTAGCAAGATGAAGTGTCGAAAGCCCGACAGAAAAACATGCAACTCCTTTTTCATTGTAATTCTGTTTGTGCGGAGCAAGAAATTTCAGTAGAAGTGCAACTTTTCTTTTCTTTTCGGTTGAAAAGTCAGAGCACCAGAAAAAAGCCGAGGGATCATTGGACCTCTACTTCATCCAAATTTTTTCATCTCAATTTGTCGCTCACTCCAGCACGTTAAAATGAAGGTGGAATACAGCTGGCACACGTTTGTATTTAAAGTTTCCTGTCTTTTTTTTCTAAACTGTATGTCATTAAATACCTGAATGAAGCAGCTCATTCCTGCTGAATCTAATTTCTGCAAATGAAACTCAGGTTTTTACAGAGGCTTTGCTGCAATTACGAGACAGTAATTACTGTGAACGCTTCAAAGCATTGGGTGGGGTTGTAGTTTCGAAAGTCTAAGAGACAATAAATAATTTCACAACAGAGTCAGGATGTAGTTTCAAAGCTCAAAGAATTTTGACAAAAATGCTGCAGTTCAGTTAGCTGAGAGCAAAGAATTACAGTGAAAGAGCACCACTTCTTTTTTCCTCTTGTTGAGAGTCAAAAAGTCTGATCACTGTGTGCCTCACCACTCTTTCTGCTAACGCACGGCGCAGTGTAAAGGAACAACTTTGCCAGAATTCAACGTGTTCTCCAATGTGAAGGGCATTGTTCTAGCTCTAACAACCGTATTCAGAGTGGAGCAGGAGGAAAGCTTTTCCTGATCGATGAGGACGAATTCTTTGATCCTAGTTTTGACTACAACTTCTCTGGTCTCACAGACACAGAGACCTATTACCGAGGTGGAGAGGTGTATGAACGTCCAAGTGGTTGGTACCGTTTTGTCCTCAAGGTGAATATTTGAACTGAAATCAGCATCAAGCTGTTATTCATGCTCAGCCTTTAGAGTCCAAGTTGCTTTTGTTGATCTTTAAGCAGGGCCGGTCAGTATGAATTCAATGATAGACCAATAAAAGACATTTTGAGCTCCAGATATTTGTAATCATTTAGAAAATTTAAACTTCTAATTCCCAGAATTTCCTTCCAGCTCATTTGTGAAACTAAACTAGAAGTTCATTAATGTTCTCAATAGCATTCTTCTTGTTCAGTGTCTTAGAAATCAATGAGAGCATTTAATGCTCTCCATTAAGTCAGGCACTGAAGCTCTTTGTCCCAAAGATAAGCGCTGTATTCTTAAATGATAAATGCACAACGCCCAGAAGCTCAGACTTAGATGAAGAAAAGGTTTGCAACGATGAACTATGGACTGTATGAAACGAATAAAGGCAGCTTCTGTGATGTCAAACTGTGTCATCACTGCTACAGCTACACCTGCCAGGTAGCATCACCCGTCCTCCTATTTTGTCACAGGTCCTGAATAAGTATGATGGAAATACATGGCTGGGAGCCCAATACCGAAGCGCTCAGTCAGTGCCCGGGGAGTGGCCCGTGTCCTTCCATGGGACATCTCAGAAAGGTGCTGAGGGAATCATCGAAGGATTCTACAAGGTTTGATTATATTATTATCTCAGCACATTATTTTACACAGTACAACACATTACAGTAACATTTTTATATGATGTATAATTGTGATATGTAATACAGCTGAAATGTCTATTTAATGTTTTAGAATTACATAGATTGTAAACTATTCCATATTAGATCTGCACAACGGAGATACATGGAATATTATCCATCCATCCATCCATCCATTGTCTTCCGCTTATCCGGGGCCGGGTCGCAGGGGCAGGAGCCTAAGTAGGGAAGTCCAGACTTCCCTCTCTCCAGCCACCTCCACCAGCTCATCAGGAGGGACCCCAAGGTGTTCCCAGGCCAGCCGAGAGA
>JAVDPK010002619.1:569819-584440 GCA_034780415.1 Cichlasoma orientale
TTCCTTCCCACTGTCACCAAGTGCTTGCTCATAGGGGGTTGTTTTGACTGTTGGGTTTTCTCTGTAATTATTGTAGGGTCTTAATATATATAAAGAGCCTTTGTCATGATTTGGCACTACATAAATAAAATTGAATTATAATTATGAACTGATCACCACCTGGTGGTAAGTTGGATCAGATGGCAGGCGAGAATGCTGGACAGACCTGGTGCACTTAAACGTATTGTGAGGGTGCGCTGGGAACGCCTGGCAGAGGCCCCGGTCCACGAGATCTTCAACATCCACCTCCAGCAGAATTTTGGCAGCATTCCAAGGGAGGCTGAGGACACTGAGTCCGTATGAACTATGTTCTGCACTTCCATTATTGAGGCTGCTGCTCAGAGCTGTGGCTGCAAGGTGGTTGGTGCCCGACGTGGTGGTAATCCCCGAACCAGATGGTGGTCACTGGAGGTGAAGGGAGCCTATGGGGCTTGGTTAGCCTGTGGGACTCCGGAGGCAGCTGATGGGTACCAAGCAGAACGCGGCTCGGTGGTGGCCGAAGACGTTTGGCTAGATAAGGAGGGGCAAGGTTGTGGATGGCCTTGAATGTGAACAGGAGGATTTAGAACTGAATTCTGAACTTAACTTGAAGCCAGTGGAGCTGCTGTAGGACTGGGGTGATGTGGTGAAATGAGGGGGTTTGGTGATAATGCGAGCAGCTGAGTTTTGAACTATTTGAAGCTTCTGGAGGGATTTGTGAAGGAGGCCAATTAGAAGGGAATTACAATTGTCACATTACTGGACAATAAACAAGGATGGAGGTGGTATGCGTGGAGAGGGAGGGGCGGAGGCAATTTATGTTTCGTAGGTGGAAATTTGCAGACCAGGTAATATTATTGATATGGGAGTGAGAGGATAGACTGCTATCAAGAATGACACCCAGACTCTTAACCTGAGGGGAGGGGAAAACTGAGGAGCTGTCCATGGTGAGGGAGAAACTGCAAACGAGGAGGAACTCAGTTTTGTCGCTGGATGAACTGAGTGCGACCAGTCAGTTAATTAGGAACAATACAGTTTTTATCATGGTCATGGAACGCTAGACCAGATCTTTATCCTCTCAAGGATATTCAAGTGTGTGTGGGAGTTTGATCTCTATCCCAACCCCAAATATGGCCACGAGCTTTGTGTATTGACAGAAAGAACGCGCTCAAGGATACAAGTGATGGAAATTAGCTTTCTCCAGGGGCATCTCCCTTAGAGATAAGACTCAGAGTAGAGCTGCTACTCCTGGATGGATGGATGAATGGATGGATGATGGAACTTTATTTATTTTTTATGAAATTTATTGTTTTATTTGTGGAATTTTTTTGTTTTAATGTGATTTGTATTGTGTATTTACTGAGTGAATTGCAGCTCAAAAATAAATGAGCTTTGGTCTGGGCAAGATGCTAATCTTGGAGTACTCGCTATTAATCAACAGTTGTTTTTTTTTTTTATAACTGGCTACACAGTTCTCCCTAGTCCAGATTTCCCCTGGGTCTGGTGCCAGTAATTCTAGCACAAATGTCAGATAACAAAACACCACTATGGTTTAGATCTGGCAAGTTGCTTTGTTCACTGTATCATTGCACCTTTAAAATTCTCTTCACACCTTGCATGAACGGAGCTCCTTAACTCCAAACAGGTTTGTGATAGTTTCTGTATTTGCAAGGATTTGTTGAATTGATTCCAAAACAACCTCCTCTCAGGTGGGCTTTGGTAAGGTTTTCATGCAAATCCGCCCATAACCTTTATGTATACGTGTTCACAAACACATAGAAAAACCAGGTGTCCTGGGGGCCAACATTCTCACATGGATTTGAGGGCTTTTTTTTTTTGCTGCTGAAAGCAAATTTTGTTTAGTTTGGTCAAGGTGGGAATAGACAGCATGTTTTCAAGGCAACATGCTTCTTATCTCAGAGCAAAGCATTGTGTTTTTTACAAGTCAGCAGATATACTAGAGGATATAAACGAGAGCTGCAGCAGGATCCAGGTGTTAACTCTGTACACAGGTAACATGGCTTTCATGAAATGCGCACTCAGTGTATTGATCCTCCTGGGAGTCTCCGACTACTGCCGGGCTGAAGAGAAGGTGAGGATATCCTAAATATCAAACAATCAAATTCCACTTTTACTCCAATTCAAAAAGGAAATGTTGTATTCTTAATTTGCTACATTTATCTGACACATTTTTTTTAAGACAGGAGGATGTTTGGTTAAATTACACAACATTACACTCGACACACAAGAAGAATGAATCAGAGTAAAAGTAATAAGTTTAATTTTTATGATTAGACACACACACACACACACACACACACACACACACACACACTCATTTAATGATGCAAACTTCTCAAGCTGTTAGGATGTGTTGCTGTTTGGGATTTTTTTCAATAACTGAGATTCATATTCAATGTATAACAGTATTCACCTCAACCTCTGACATGTGCAGTACAAATTTTTCCTTCATTCAGCAGTCAGCACTTGTATAACACAATCTTGTATAACAATTGAGACATATGACATGCCTAGTCAGGCCCCATCTTATCTTAAAGACCTCAATATAACCCAATAGAGCACTTTGCTTTCAGAATGCAGGCTTACTTATGGTTCTTAAGGTATTTAAGAATGGAAGGCAGAACCTTCAGCTTTCAGCCCCCTCTTCTGTGGAAACAGGCACAAATACTTGCTAATTGGTACTAAATAATGGACTAACAAAATCTAGAAATTCACTCACCAAAACTGTAACACAGATTTCCTGCTGGGCTATCATATTACAATTGTGTTAAGCGGTAGCGGCTGCAGTCACCTGTGTCAGATCCACCTGTCACTCAAAGCGGCCCTGCCCATTATACTGCAGAATTTCATGTTAAATAATAAACTAATAAATAAAATATTTCAGTGAGAGAGTGACTGAAAAAACAAGGCACCATTGTTTAGTTATTTTGAAACAAATTAGCTACAGACACCAAAACGGTTTTTGTAGCATGCTGTAACATTTTTATTCCTGCTGTAAATTTGGGTATTTTAAGACAGGGACTGACTCACTCTTTGAGCCAGCTACAAGTGGCCATTGGAGGAGCTGCAGTTCCTGGCACTTCTCTGTTTTTTTGTTTTTTTTGTTTGTTTGTTTTTGCTCTTAACTCATGCTGGGTACTTCCCCAGCACGAGTGGAACCCGTGAGCAGTGTTAGTGTAAGGTGACTGACTGATCCAAGACAAATATTAACAAAACATTTATTTGCTAAACTGGCCAAGAATCAGGCACCAGACCAATACATTTTCACAGCAGTTTGTGGAACAGGCAATCAATTTCATATAACAATTCATTTTCACAGGAACAAATTTCAATTGAAAACTGAAAATTAAAATTTCCATGTAATTCCTTATTAATGAATGATGTCATAGGATCTGTCTGTCTCTGAGCTCCTGTGGAGGGCCAACAAGGATGTTGGTAAGACATTTTATACTTCATTTACATCCTTCATCAATTTCAGGTCCTGCTTTTTCTAGTGTTTCGTTAAAAGTAACTATACATTTCTGTCATACTTATTTTGCTTATCTTTGCTATGTTTATATAGAAATTCAGCTCCTAACTTCATTGATGCAGCTGTGTAAGAAGGAAAACAAATAGCTTCCCAATGAAAAATACAACTAAGGTGGAGCATACAGTACACAAAAGGGATATGATCCTGCTGTACTCCACTCACTGAAATAAGGAGGCAGCAAAATTATCATTAGATACAAAAAGCATCGATCGATCGATCGATCCATCCATCCTTTTCCGCTTATCCTGTTAAAATTCGTTATTCAACTACTGATGCATAACATGAGCAGCAAACACATATTTCTGTAGTTTATGAAAGGTGTTTATTTCATTTGCATCACAGTACTTTGATATACTTTCCAGTACATTTACATGTGGTCAAATGGCTAACTCAGTGTTGTTCATTAACAGTGCATACAGCAGATGAGCCCTATATCATTGATGACATTGCTTATGACAATGAGAACGAAAGGAACGCTGATCCTTGCACCTCCTACGGCTGCATGTGGGGAAAATCCAGCGATGGAAAAGTCTATGTGCCCTACGTTATCGCCTCACATTACTGTAAGTAACTGAACCATGGTTAAGGAGGTTTTAAATTTAAGTAAAGGGCGGGGGTAGGGCTGGAGCCTATCCCAGCTGTCATAGGGCAGGGCTAACACAGAGAGACAGACAACCACATTCACACCTATGGCCAATTTAGAATCACCAATTAACCTAACCCCACTAACTGCATGTCTTTGGACTGGGGGAGGAAACTGGAGTACCCGGAGAAAACCCACACAAACAGGGGGAGAACATGCAAACTCCACACATAAAGACCCGGGACAAGGTGGATTTGAACCCAGACCTTCTAGCTGTGAAGCAAGACTGCTATCACTATTTTAAAATAGATATGGTTTATCTCAAAAGTTTGAAAATTATTGTGTCAAAGCAGCCAAAATATATTTAAAAAACAAGCTCAATAATATAAATACAATATCACAAAAGTAAAAACCTCAGAAAGGTAAAAATATATATATATACAAAAGAATCACAATAAAGTCAGTAGCTTAATAAATCAACACTTAAATATAATACAGTAAGCAAGGATTTTCTGTATCAGTACTTGTGGCAGCAGAGCTGAAGCACATGACAGTGAAAGCGTTCCACTGCCTGTTCCATAAATGTCTGATTAGTGATTTATGATGGAGGGTAAACTTTATGCTGTACTTATGCTCTGTTGGATTTCAAGTCTTTTCTCACTGAAAAAGGAATAAACCTACAACTTTGCAATTTTCATATTTTTAATCAGTGTTTTGACAAGTTTTTGGTTTTGCACTTTGCACAACTACATTCAAATTAACCAATTAAAACTGAGGACCAAATTTGTAATAAGTAAAGAAAAACTAAGTACTGAAAAAGGGAGCTCAAAGTTTAAATAACACAAATAGAATAAAACATCTGATTTTGATTGAACATCATTACATTTCCAACAGTAATTCATGCAGATTTCAAAGAATGAGTGTCTGCAGTAGGTGTAAATTTCCTCTTCCTTCTGTGTTTTCTCAGCCTCTCGTGAGCGCGCCATCATTGAGCGAGGTCTGCTGTCATTCACTGATGTCTCCTGCATTCGCTTTGTCCAGAGAACCAACCAGAGAGACTACCTGAGCATCCAGTCTGTCAATGGGTAACAATCTGCATTTACTTTTATCAACTGTGTTGCCATTCTCTACAGATGCCAATACTGGTCATTGTGCTAAAGTGCAGGGAATGACTTTAAATGTGTTGACTGTTCCTGTACATTGTCTTTTTTGCGTTCAAACTTGGTGCAAGGTGAGGTTGCTCTGGGTGTCCTTCCTAATTTCCCTCCTGAGATAATCCAACTAAGTTTGGGGAGTTAATTCCCTGATGCTCAAATGTGGGCTGACCCACTCACCCCACTGCTAGATATGGTGTCACCTTCTGGGGAGTGCAAGGTAGCTCAAATCCAGGGGCAAGGCTCTCCAACATGTGTAATCGCATAAGCAAAAAGGTGCAAAGATCAAACGTCAGAGGGAAGCAACTATTAAACTGACTAAACCGTCCTTTGGGTTTTCCTTTACCTGTCTGAAACTTTGAACAGGTGCATCCTTCTTTTCTTGTATGTTCTTTTACTTTATAAGGGATAATAATGGACTTTTTTTCCCTTTGGACTTTTTTCCAAAAAACATATTGTCTGAATGCAGGTGTTACTCCTATGTTGGTCGCCGTGGTAATGCCCAGACAGTGTCTCTGGACCGCCAGGGTTGTCTCTACCACAACACCGTCCAGCACGAGCTGCTCCACGCCCTCGGTTTCAACCATGAGCAGTGTCGCTCCGACAGGGACCAGCACATCCGAGTCCTGTGGGAAAACATCCAGTCTGGTCAGAACCTGAACCATAACCATAAACTCTACAAGGTCACACTTATCTAAATGTTTCAAATCCCCACACCAAATATTAATATATCCAAATTTAAAACTCTACTCTTTATGTGTGCTTAACTAATGCCTGCCATGAAAAGACAAAAGTCACACTAATAAATGTATTACTGCAAACTGCTGTATTTAACAGTAATTTTAAACACTGGATAAACAGCCACTTTGCACTGTGTTAACCAGATATTAGCTGGTTAATGTGGGGGCAGGCAGCACCTTATGGATCAGTGAGTTAAACAGGCAAGAAAATTAGGAACATGTTCATATTTACAGTTGCAGTCTGGTAAAAGATAAGGCCTCTTGAGGAAACGGGAGCAGGTTAAGAAGAAATACTAAAAGTTTAAAGGGCAGCAGCACAGGAAGCATAACAACACAACCACTGGTAACATGCTGCCCTCTGGTGGTGAGGGTTTTGTATGAAAAATGAGACATCTTTGTGTACAAGGACACAAATCAGTGGGAATGAGACTAATCTGATGAAAATTTTTATTTATATAAATGAAATTTATTTTCAAAGAAAAAAAAACAGAAAAAAAATTAATTTTCAAAAAAAAAAATGAATAGATGACATCATGACTATTGCACAAGCTGTTATGAGACCGTGTAGCCCTTCTTACCATCCACCTTAATAATATCCACAAATCCTGATTCAAATCTAAACTGATGAAAGGTTTGTGGGTCTAATGAACAAATCAACTGTCATCAGCCTTTTCTGAACCTTGTTACTATTTTGCCCTCTCAGGTTGGGAGTACGCCTTTGACAAGATCAACACGTTGAACCAGAACACGCCCTATGACTACAACTCTGTCATGCAGTACCACAGGTGTGGGGCAGCTGTAATCACTAAAATCTGTTTATTCAGATAAACTGTTAATTTAGTTTAGTTTTTTATTATTATTTATGTATTTATTGATGTTTTTTGTTTGTTTTTGCATGCTGAACAAATTTAAGTACATCTTATAGATGTATACTGATTTTGTATATAGGTTATGAAAATGTCCATAATGACTAGATTCTAACATTATCCTCCTAACGAGAGCCAGCTGACAAGCTGAGTGGACTTGGACTAACAGTGCAGGCAAACTGACCCTTCAAATTATAAAACAGTAGTTTCTCATTTGTTTCTTTAATACAAGCAAACCAGCTGTGCATTGATTCCAGGTATGCCTTCTCTGGCAACAACAAGCCCACCATGGAGCCCATTCCCAACCCCAATGTTGAATTTGGCACGGGCACTCAGATGAGCCAGAATGACATCACCAGGCTGAACAGGCTGTACAAGTGTTAAACAGTAAGAAATGCAACACACACACGTGTTTTGAATGTGCAATATATTATAAATAATGTATTTCTAATTTAAACAATGGACATCTTCCTGCTTCCCACTTGTACAGATGTGTAATTCTTTAACTATGTTACCTGACTACCATCAGAGGGTACTGTCTTTTGAACAGAAAGGAGCCATTTACTGAAACAGCTGACTGATAATGGCCTGGAAAATCACTGTGCAAAATGATGCTATATAAATACACACATTTACACTTAAAACACTGCAAAAGTGTCATAAAAAAGGTGTTTGTAAAGGGGAGTACAGGCTTACGCTGCTAAATATAACTTGTGTGTTGGGTAACCTATAGTAAATCTTAGTTTCATGCCTTTAACATGTTTCTTTTGTCTTAATAGGTAACAGGAGTCCTGGAAACGCGGTGCCATTCAGACATCAGACCAGTTGTTTCCAAGAACGTTCTGACACTCAATACAATTTAAAACATTGCATTGAAAATAAATTGTCATGTACCTACTCACAGAATCTTTAATTTTTTTTATACTATACCATATTTTCATGAATTCAGAATTCCCTGCTTAAATTTGTTGATGGAAAAAAAAAAGTCAAAGATGCAGAATTTCTATAAATTACATCAAATGACAACTTGTAGAGTCAACGGCGTCCCTCTGAGAATTTTCATCCGTAAACTGGGTGAAATGGAACAGAACTTTTGAGCAAATTTTAGCTCACTGGTTTAGTTTGCATAAATTGTCAACCTCACTGTTCTCATGTGCATCGCTTCCAGCAGCAGGCAGTTGTTTTGAGCCAGCAAGCACACAACAGACAACCAGCTGACCTGAAAGAAAGAAGCTGGAGTACCAGGGTTAGAATAGTTTTGGATTTTAAATTATAGTTTAGTTTTAGTTTGTTTTAACCGTTTTCTCTAATTCAGTTAGTTTTAGTTAGTTTTCAGAGTGGTTTTGCTCATTTTTATTAGTTTTTAATTTCGGTTTAATGCTTAGTTTTAGTTTAGTTTTGTTAGTTTTAGTATTGGTTTTAGTTTTTTCATACTTTGTCAGGTGCAAGATTCAAGGTGCAACACTGAGTTTTGTGTAGTATAAACTCGACAAAAGATACAGTTTAAAAGATTGCCTTCAACAATCAACTGTTCACAATTACGTGCTAAATTTGTGAAATATTAAGGACACACATGAACATCAAACAGGGAGAAACAAAGAAAGCTCCAAAACCCAATAATCTCCTCATAAGCTTCAGCCTATGGGCCCTGTTCCTTTTAAAATTAGTTCTAAAAAAACTGAAATACCTGGGTATCTGGATAACTCGAACCTATAAGGAACTTTATAAGGCAAATTATCCACTTTTGGTGAATATTAGGCAGGACATTGCTAGGTGGGAATCCCTACCTCTCTCCCTTGCGGGAAGAATCAATTCAATCAAAATGACCATACTGCCTAAATTTCTTTATCTATTTCAGAGCGTGCCAATGTTCCTTACTAAGTCTTACTAAGTTGGACAGTGAGTGATCAACATTTGTTTGGAATAAAAAGCATCCACGGATTGGTAGGAAGATGCTGCAGTTACCTCGTAGTCTTGGAGGTATGGCATCCCCTAATTTTATGTACTATTACTGGGCAGCTAACATACAACACATACACACAATTCCGCTGTCTGTAGCAATGTGTGTGTGTGCCTCTGTCATGGAATGTACTCAATAATGAGGGCAAGAAACTTTTTCTAATCTTCTGGCAATGACTTTGCAGATTGTTTTAAGGTCTACATTTATGAGAGAGATTGGGCGATAGCTGGATGGGAGTGTGGGGTCTTTGCCTGGTTTAAGAAGGAGGCTAATGTTAGCAGAGTTCATGTTTGGGGAGATTGTGTGATTGTTGTGAATTTGAGCCACCATTCTAAAAAAAGGTGGGTTCTAGCACAGACCAAAATTCTTTATATAACTCAGCTGGAAAACCATCTGGACCTGGGGCTTTATTATTTGGGAGATGCTGTATTGCTTCATAAAATTCAGATGATGAGAGAGGTGAATCAAGAGTCGCAGCCTGTTCATCATTTAGTTTGGGTAGATTTATATTTAAATTCTTCAATTTCAGCATCTAATGGATTGATCTGTGAGGAGTATAAGGCTTCATAAAAGGTGACATATACTTCTAACCCAGTGGTGATTCACACAGTAAAAATCTGGAATCAGTGTAGGAGATCATTCAAAGCACAGAATTATTATTGGCTGCCCCAGTGTCAAACAACCACATGTTTGTTCCTTCATTAACAGATACAGCTTTCAATACCTGGACTCCAAAAGGAATAAATGTATTATATGATCTCTATGTAGATAATAAGTTTGCTTCATTTGAACAGTTGGTGCAGAAATTTGATATTGATAAATCACAGTTTTTCAGATATTTGCAATTGAGGCATCCCCTCCTCTATGACGGACCACAGTCAGAGCATTCTGATGTATCAGGTCCTGCCTCATTGGTGGAGACTTGTTCTGAAGTATGGGGTCATTTTTAATCCACCTAGCTTCATCTGACGGGTCCTGGAGGAGGTATCTGAGTGGCCCCTTGTGGAACACCATGCGCACTTTACCTGGGTAGAAAAGTTGAAAAGTTGCAGAAATGCTACGGTATTCCAAAATCTCATTTCTTTAGATTTCTACAACTTAGAAGTTTTGTCATTAAGCATTTTCCTCACTCGTCTCCCCCCATAAAAAACGCAGTGGATGAGATACTTGCACTGAACCCCTATGCAAAGAATAATATTGCAAAAATATATGTTATAATTCAGAGTGTCAACCCGTTGCATTGGGAGAACACAGGAATAGCTTGGGAACAGGATCTAGATGAGAGATTACCAGGGAAGTACTGGTAACATTGTTTAGAAAGTATCCACCTGCATTAGACAGTGTCTAATACAGTTCAAGGTTTTGCATCACCTACATTACTCTAATGATAAACTCTAGAATATACCCCAACGTGAACCCGGCGTGTCTAAGATGTCATGGCAGACCGAGCTACTTTAGGCCACATGTTTTGGAGTTGTCATCTATTAAACAGTTTCTGGGTAAACGTCTTCAGGGTCATTTCACACATGTGCGGGAGAACGCTAACACCTTCTCCCCATGTGGGGGTCTTTGGGATTTTCCCTTCAGAAGTGGGAGTTACTAGAACACAAGCTAAAGCAACAGCGTTTGCCTCATTAATAGAATAGAATAGAATGCCTTTATTGTCATTATACAGGATGTACAATGAGACTGGAGTAATGGCTCGCAGACTCATTCTTCTCCAGTGGAAGTCTAACAAACCTCCTACTTTTGATAGTTGGATTATTATTATTATTAAATTGAAAATGTACAAATAAAGTTATCAAAAAAAAAGAAAAGAAATATTGCTGCACGTTGTGGTTGGGTTTAGACAGCAAGATCCAGGAGAAAGGTGAGGAGACAGAAGAAGTGTTTCAAAGTGACAGGAGAAGAAATTTATTTAACTGTGGCCACGGTTCAGCTGCCTTAGTGAAAGCTTAATCTAGTACTACAATAGTTGTGATGAAAGTGTATTTTATCCAGGCATTACAAACTATTCTGTCTGTAAATACAAATTATTCGTGGTTGAGTGATTATTTGGATATTCACATTTATTTATGTCAATTGTAGCAGTCAAGCTTAACCTAAAACTGGTAGCTATAGTGTCATAGCACATAAGTATTGCTGGCCTCTGAGTGTTGGCAAGTTATGTACATTACATTGTCAGAAACCCACCGAGCTCATTTAACACTACAACTTGTCAATAACACACATGAATAAATAAAACATCATGTTCATTCATAATTTAGCATGTCATTTCACCAAAGCTAAAAAACTAATAGTTATGTCTATATCTTCCGCTCCCTGAAGGAGAGGAACGAGGTACAACATATTTAGTATTGGATATCACGCCCTCGCGTGTCCTGCTGAAGACACCTCTATTCACGCCTTTAGGGCAGATGACCTGTGATGACATGTGAGTGGCTCCGCCCGTACATATACAGTATAGATACTGTCATCACAGTCACCCCTCAGTTCTTACGCTCTTCACCTGGCTAAGAACACCTCTGCTGCTTTGCAATTTAAGCATTACTAAACTAAGTGTAAAAAAGTATTATTAGCAAAGGGTATGAATGAACACATTGAACAAGAGTAAGACAGTGTCAAATGCTTTTGAGACATAGCTGTGGGCCAGTCTAAGCCAAAAATGCCAGGGCCGATTTTTTATTTTTTATTTTTTTTGTCCCAGTCTAGTACTGGTTGTTATGCTCAAATACAAATAAAGCTTGTTATTTCAAAATAAAAAAAATAAAGAAGACTTGTAGCAGTTTCCGTCCGGTCCGCTGGGTGGCAGCCGCGACACTTTCTCTAAAAATAAACCCCCCTAAATAACCGTATAAAGAAGACTTGTAGCAGTTTCCGTCCGGTCCGCTGGGTGGCAGCAGCGACATTTCCTCTAATAGAAAAATCCTCTAAATAACCGTATAAAGAAGACTTGTAGCGTTTGATCTGTTAGATTACAGCCATTTAAGATTATGGTTTTATTTTATTCCTCGACTTCTACAAAGCCTTTGATTCAATTGAGCATCAGTTTATTTTTCATTGTTTAGAGCTTTTAGGCTTTGGGTCTAAGTTCTGTCAAATTATAGATTCTCTCTACAAAGATACAAATAGTTCAATTTCTCTACCAGGCGGAACTTCACCCCGAGTCAACAGAGGGGTGAAACAAGGCTGTCCACTGTCACCTTCTCTTTTTATAATAGCTGTGGAAATGCTCTCAACATTCATTAAAAATTCGAGTGTTGCTCCACTGGATGTTTTTGGGATGCCAATAATTATTAGCCAGCTTGCAGATGATACAGCGATCTTTATGAAACATATAATAGAGGTACCAAAGATATTGAAATTAGTTTATCTATTCTCTAAATCATCCGGCTTAAAACTCAATCTGAATAAGTGCGAACTAATCCATCCAACCCAGTTAACAGAGGCATTTGGTATACCCATAAAATCAACAGTAAAATACTTAGGAACGTTTATATCCAGTGATCTTGCTGAAAGGGAAAATATGAACATATGAAAAATAATAGAAAATTGCCAGTCTAGACTTAATTCTTGGTTATCACGGGATATTAGCCTCTTGGGTAGAGTTCTCTTAACCAAAATGGAAAGCATTTCAAGATGCATCTACTCAGCATATTCAATGGCAATTTCTAAAAGAGCAATTAAAAAGATTAATCAGGTTAACTTTGACTATATCTGGAGAAGGAAAACTCACTACATGAAAAGAGTACTGTTAATCAAAGAATATAAAGAGGGAGGCCTGCAAGCCATCGACTTTGATTTTATGAATGGGACTCTTAAAATTAACAGGCTAAAATCCCTCCTAAATTCTGATAATCTTTGGTTCCATATTCCCAGAGAAATCTTTAAGAAGCTGGGTGGTATTGAATTTCTATTTAAATGTGATATCTCAATCCAGAGACTCCCTATTAAAAAGTGGTAGTGGCGCTGCATTGTGTCCTTGGGCAAGACACTTAAACCACATTGCCTAACGGTAGCGCCGGTCTCTGGCTGCATGACCGCAGATGCTTGTCTCTGGATGAGTGATCTGGAACGATCCTTTCGTTGTGTGCCTTGTGTGCACAATGACAATGAGTTGAATCTAACCTAATCTAATTAAGTTATCTCTTTTCCACCAGTAGGTCCTTTTGTACTGGAAACTTCTCGATAATCTTAACCCCCCCCCCCGCAATATACCGATTTGGAATAACAGATATGTTACTGTCACAGGTAAATCGCTGTGCAACAAGGAATGGCTAGATAAAGGTATTTGGTCACCAATTCACTTAGTAGACACAAACATATAGAACTATAACCACTATTACACTGGTGCCTTTAATTGTGTATTTATCAGTATCATCTCATGTGCCTTAATGTTTGTACAAATTGTAAATAATTGTGTATAAAGTTGTTTGCAGTGTTTATTTTTTTTGTGTGTGTGTGTTAAATTAAAAAAAAAAATCATGTTGATATGTGGCAGCCGCAATACTTCCTCTAAAAACAAACCCCTCTAAATAACTGTATAAAGAGGAGTTGTAGCAAGACAAAAAAGGAAATAAACACCCTCGTTTTCAATTTTAGGCTACATCATAGCATTTTAGATATTTAGGTTAAAGGTGTGTTGAAAGGCTGCACAGTAGTTGCCGTTGTAAAACATGTTTTTAAAAAGCACTCAAACAGGTGAAATAACAGATTTTAAAACTGCTAAATGATACGTAAAAGCGCTTCAATTTAAGCATTACTAAACTAAGTGTAAAAAAGTATTATTAGCAAAAGGTATGAACACATTGAACAAGAGTAAGACAGTGTCAAATGCTTTTAAGACACAGTTTTGTGCAGGTCTAAGCCAGGGCTTAGTCCCAGTCCCAGCCCTGCTGACACGGGTACGATTTGGTTGGTGAGTCTAGGCTGTTCACAGGTGATTTATCTAAAGACTCTAGACTTAACTGATGTCAGCTTTTGATTTTCCATTTGTCAAACCTTTGGCTTGAATGTAATAAAACTTAGGCAGCTTCCTTTTGACCTACTGAAAACACAGAGATCCCTTTTTTTTACTTTGTATGCTGATATTCTCTCAGCTCCAAGGACTCTTCACAGTATGAAGGTAAAGGTCTTCCTGTCTTTCTCACATCCTCTTACATGTTGAGACTAAGCTATCCTATGTTCCCCTCCAGGAGATTGTAGCTCACAGTACTGAAGCAGAAACACCTGCTAATTTGGGCTTAAACCTATTGAGGGGTATGTCACCCTCTTGATTGTGGTTTTCGGTCAGTATTGTCAGAGAAGCGAGATGTCTGTCACACACACTCACACACAACAATAACCTACTCTGTGTTAATGTTGTAACTGTAGTGCTTACAGAGAAATAGCTTAGGAAGTCATTCCTGTCCAAACAGGCACACTGTAATATCACATTTAGATGGAAAACAGGAACTAAAGTTATTTGGTTCATTTACATATTGTTCACGTTTATTTTGAAAAGTTTTCATTTTCTTAGTTACACAGAGTGACTGAAATCCTATGCATATGTGTAGGAAAACCTACTATTAAAGCCAATATGCTGACACAGCCGAGCTTTTTTTGTCTGCTATCCTACCCTCCACCTTCTTCATCAGTCTTTAGAGTATAAATCCTACACCATACCATCTAAGCCAGGGATACTCGCTTCCAGGCCTCGAGAGCCGGTGTCCTGCAGGTTTTAGATGTGTCTCTGCTTCAACGCACCTGAG
>JAVDPK010002619.1:584540-604623 GCA_034780415.1 Cichlasoma orientale
AAAGCGTGGGCTTCAGTGACAACCGAAACCATCCTGTCGGGATTCAGAAAGGCCGGAATAATTGGAACTGCAGCTGATGAAGAGTACGGTATTCGGTCTGTTCTCCAATCCGTATTATTTTAAATTGCCTTTCATGGTGAAATGTGCTCTTGGTCTCGGACTTCATCAAATAAATTTCCCCCCAAAATGCCACTTATAGTCCGGAGCAACTTATAGTCCGAAAAATACGGTACATAAGTCCAAAGTGAAGACGTACAAGTCATACATGTCGCTGCATTGACGCACCGTCACTGCACAGTTTGAATCAGCTCACAAGTCTAATGTGTTTGTTTTCGGGGTAAAAAGAAGAGCAAAGTCCAAAGTTCCACCTGCAGCAGGTAAGAGGAGATTTCTGGAGATCACAGTGATTTTTTTCATGTCAAATGTGATGAAAACCAGTCAAAAATAGAATTTTGCTGGATCAGATCAAAGACTGTAAGTTGTGTGCATTTCAACAGATGACAAATATATTTGTGAAACATTTTGAAGCCTTACTGAGACTTGTTGAGCAGTTTGAGTGACACTGAACATTGAACTTCAAAGGAGACCTTCTCATTGAGACCTTCAGGTGAAGGTCAGGGTTATTACAGATGTTCAAAACACTGTAAATCTTACCACGACAAAACAAGTGTCCTCCAAAACAAAAGAGCTGACTTACAGAACCTCCACATGTTCTGACCTCACTGTGACTCTCATATGTCAATTTATTCAATATTTCCATTAGATGCTGCTTACAGCAGCTTTAAGAATCAACATCTTGTCTTGGAGGTGTTTTTAAAAGTCTCAGAAGACTCACTGCATTTTTGTTTGTGATGCAGCATCTACACTGAAACCTGTGCAGGAGGCTCAACAGGCCAAGTGGGCAAGTGCCAGTGTACCTGTCTGTGGCACGTTCCACTTGCTACACACAGCAAATCAGGACCTCCCGGCTTCTCGGGCTTCCTTCCTGCCACATCACCTCGGGAGCCCTTCCTTCCTCACTCAGACTCCTGCATCCCCTCCATCCACGTCACTGGCTGCCTTTGCTGGACCGACTGAACCCCAAAGTGAGGCAATCTTTCTCAGAAGTGATTAAATCATCTCTTCGTGTTACACCCACGACAGGTGAGCTGCAAAAAAAAAAGTTTTTGTTTTAAAAAGGAGTCTTTATTTCACATCATTTAATTCGGGAGTAAGAATTAAAATGCCTGGTCACTCCCCAATCCACAGAGTAGGTCTGGGGACAATTTCACTGCAGCCAATCAAGGCACACAAGGTGACAGGAAATGGGGGGAAGGATACGGGGAAGACACGGGGCAAATTGGCGACAAGCCGGGACTCGAACTCATGACGCCCGCACCGCAAAGCGGCATATGAATGTGGTCGCCTGCTCCACCCCTGAGCCACCCAGGCGCCCCCTTAGTTGTTTTTTTGAGTTCTTATATAGTGCTTTCCTACTCTAGCCGAGCACTCAGAAGCTTTATACAGAATGTTTGCATGCTGCTATCTAACATTCACACTCCCACAGTTGTATGGGAGAGCATCTTGAGGTTCAATATCTTGCCCAAGGATACTTTGGCACGCAGACTGGAGCAGCCAGGAATTGAACCACCAACCTTCCGATTAGTAGATGACCTCCTGAGACACAGCCACCCCTGCTCTAGTCTGCATGCAGAGTATCCTTGAGCAAGACACTGAGTTACTAAGTTGCTCTTTGATGTGTTGATTGAAGTGAATTAGAGAAAGAAAGCACTTAGAGGCAGAAAAAAGTGCTTGTGTGAACCACTGAATGAGACATGTTGCATAAAGCACCATATAAGAACCAGTCCATGTACCTTTCTCCTTTCCTACATCCTTGACTTCTCCACTTGTGTCTTCTTCGTGTCTCCCACCGGAGACTCGACTGGAAGAGCAGCGGGGAAAGAAGAGCTGAGGGCATTTAACAACATGAGACATTCGTGCCTTGGAGTCTCGTTTTAAGGTGATATTAATTAAATATGATGTTTGTCACATCTGTATGACAAATTGCTTTAATAGAGTATAGCCCAACCAGGGCTGTATTTAATGTTTACAAACATGTCAAAAGAAAAATCTGAGAAGTTGTTTTTAAACACTATTACTAATTTTTTCATCAGATATCAGCTTCATTTGTGAAATTGTGGACGCTATTCTCACTCCAGGAAGAAACTGACACGTTGGACCTTTTAGACATCAGGTTTTGGTGGAATGATCTGTTGTATTTTAAAGTATTCTCATTTGATTAAATAAAGCAGTGAGACGACACAAACATATGTTAACATATGTTAGATTGTCGCTTCAGTGGACCACATGCTGCAAAACAGGCAGATGAACAGTTTCCAAGAGTCACATATCCTGATGGGGTTTTGCAGAAGGCTGAGGGTTAGTCATGGTTAGCCTGGGAAGGACACGTAGAGTGGCAGGTCTGGGCGTCCTCCTCGTGGAGAGTTCCAAAGACAATTTGTTCTTTTTCTGCTTCAGATTGTTGTGAAAACATCTGGAATATAATGCAAAGAGAGTCTCAGCGATTCTGTATCATGCCAAAATAATTGTCCCTCATTTTTCTCGTTTAATATTAATTACTGTTGCATCTGCACACGTAAAGTGTAGACGGCATTTGCTTGACGCGGTCCCATCGCATCTGTTGGTCTTTAGTGTTATTCTCTTCTCGCACCTTGTGTTTGTGTTAGTCTTCATGTTTCAGAGCTGGCTGCTTTGAAGGTTAGTTCTCTCAGCTGTCTCATTTTTGTTTTACCTCCTGCTTTAGTTTACAATGACCCCACGCTTGTCTTTTAGCCCTCTATTTCTCTACCTCTTCTTACTTATACTCCTCTCAGGTATACCTGTGTTTTTGTCTGTTTTGTTTTGTTTTTTGTTTTTTAAATATTTGTTTTTTGTGTATTTTAGGTTTTCTATCAGCCCAGCTCTTCTACCACAAACCGTTCTTATCACGGGGTCGTGGGGATATGCAATGTGGCATCAAGGTGACATGTTTTTATCTTGGGCTACATTTACTCTTTCACTGCACTCTGTCCCTCAGGGTGCCGGGTTTCCATAAAAGGAAGTCGTTTTCCACTGCAGTTAGCTTTATAAAGTGATGTTCGCCCACCACTCCCTGTGGTGTGTTTCTCTCATTTCAGGGACGGCTGTAAGTGATATTTACATTTTTTAGGTACTGGGCTTACTCTGTGTGTGTGTGTGTGTGTGTGTGTGTGTGTGTGTGTGTGTGTGTATATATATTTCTTTTTTTTTTTTGCAGATTATCTGTTGACATGTTTG
This sequence comes from Cichlasoma orientale, assembly GCA_034780415.1. Taxonomy (NCBI): domain Eukaryota; kingdom Metazoa; phylum Chordata; class Actinopteri; order Cichliformes; family Cichlidae; genus Cichlasoma; species Cichlasoma orientale. Next base: position 587,856 of record JAVDPK010002619.1, read on the forward strand.
GGCTTAAGTGCGTTCTCGGCCTCGTAGCCCTGCTGGCGACCTGTGTCTGGGCTGAAAAGGTGAGGAATTCTCCTATTGCAGCACATTTTGACTGTTTTAGTGGAAGTTCACTTTAAATGTGTTTTTCTCTCTCCCTTTTTTGTCCTTAATATAACTCCTGGAAACATCTGGACTCTGGTAAGTTTACCATTGTTTTTGATCCAAATATAATATCTCGAGTTTTGAACATATTCGAACTCACATTACATTTTAAAAATGCACTAAAGAACAGGAACACTTTTTAAAGTCTTTTTTTTTTTTTTAAATAATAGGCCACTAATTTGAATACTGAAAATATCACAAATCCACTCTTGACGTGCTGCTGAAGTGTGTTTCTGACGTGTTGTGACTGCTGATGCAATGTATTAGATTCACATGTGTCACAATGTGTCACATTTGTGGATTTTCAGTCGCTTCCACCACAAGCTGTGTGGTCAGTATGAACAGGAGGAGCAGCTGCTTAATTCATCCTTTGATGTAAAATGTTCTTGTGTAAAATGAAGACACTTGTTCATTCCTTTTTGTGCAGGCGCTAAGGCTCCGTCAGCTTCAGAGCGAATTGAGAGAGCCAACAGAGATATTGGTAAGAATTTTAAAGCAACAGGAAAGGGCCATAATTCAGTTTTTGGCCGTCGCGCTCTTAAATTCCCAGAAAAAATATACAAAGAACATAAGCTCAGTGTCCTTTATGGAAGTCAGATCCTTTGCACTAGCACACATGATTTAGATCTCAATAAAAGTGGATATTGCTGTTGGAGCAAATCACTCAACTTTGGACTGATCACTGTGTTTGCTGCAGTGCGTTCTCCTGACGAACCCTTCATAGTGGATGATATTGCGTATGGCTCTGAGGCCGAGAGGAATGCTGACCCCTGCACTGCTAATGGCTGCATGTGGCCCAAATCCGCTGATGGGCGTGTCTACGTACCCTACACCATTTCCAGCGTGTACAGTGGGTAGTGCTTTCATCTCTCATTACTACTGTCTACACCGTTCCAGGGACAGTAACGTGGTGTCTGGTGCCGCAGACGTGTTGCCTGTAGTGTCGCAGCATCATGTTAGCATTGTGCTGGTTTAAAAGAGCTTTTCTTTTCTGTTTTTGCAGCCGATCGTGAGGTGTCGGTCATCGAGCGTGCTCTGCAGTCCTTCCACGATGTCTCTTGTATCCGTTTTTTCAGACGCACAACCGAGAGAGACTACCTGAATATCCAGTCCCTTAATGGGTAAACACAAACAACACAGTTTTCATCCTCGTTTGTCTGTCTTTGGCCAACCTAGAAAATCTTGAAGAATTAATTGCATTATGTTGACAAGCAGAGCTATTTTTTTGAGCGAATTATTTTTTACTCCCAGACCTGAATTTCACGGATTTCAGACAGTGGCTGGATGCAGACTAAATAAATGTGATTACTAAATCATGTAGTGCAGATTTTTCTTCTGTGAATCCAGGCCACACTCTTTCACTTCCTCAACCAACAACAGTGCCTGAACGTAAAATAATAACAGCTTCGTAACGGCAAGGTTAAGTTTCCATACAACTGAAATATTTCCTATTATTTTAAAGTGGGCATGCAAACACACCTTTTTGGTGAATTTCTGAGCTGCACTGGAGTTGGTGGGAGGCGGCTGCACACCAAGGTCTATGGTTAGCTTTTAGAAACATATTTAATGCTTTCAAATCATGCTAACCAGTCCCTGCTAACATGACACAAGTTTGTGCAATATCAAATTTTAGAAATAATTTTGGTAACTTTTGTAACAGAATTTGTCTCTGATCTTTGCAGCTGCTACTCTTACGTTGGCCGCCGTTACTACGCGCAGGACCTGTCCCTGCAGCAGTCGGGCTGCGTTTACCACGACACTGTGCAGCACGAACTGCTCCACGCGCTGGGCTTCAATCACGAGCAGACACGTTCTGACCGCGACCAGTACATCCGCGTTCTGTGGGAGAACATCATTGACGGTTTGCCTGTTTTCACTTGTCATTATCCATAACAGGAGTATAAAGACTGGACAGAAGGAAAACTTTTATTGGCACAAAGTACAGGATTATCTGGACATTTTACCCACAGTTTATACAATGCTAAATAATGATATAATAATATATTTCTGTCTCTAGGAATGGCGTACAACTTTGACAAAATCAACACTTTGAACCAGGGAACCAGCTATGACTACGGCTCCGTCATGCATTACCACCAGTAGGTATCCAGAGCGTTGTGGGGGTGACGCAGTGGGTAGGTGCTCGCCTTGCGGCCGGTGGGCTGCCGGCTCGAGCCCCTGTCCCTTGCGCTGCGTTGTGTCCTTGTGCAAGACACCTAAACCACATCACCTAACGGTAGCGCCGGTCTCTGACTGCTCGTCTCTGGAACGATCATTTCGTTGTGTGCACAATGGCAATGAGTTGCAGCTCTGTGTTACAGTGGTGATGGAAAACATGAGCGTGAGTTAATGTGAATCAGTATTTTTCTTAAGAATGTACAAGACAAAGATGGTTGATTCAGGATTTTACTGGATAATTTGTGACACTCAGTTTTATTTATAAAGCGCCAAACCACAACGACAGCCGCTTTGCCCAATATAGCAAAAACTAATAATGGTTCCACACGTTAAACTTACTGAAAACCGCTTGTTCTGATTTTTGTTGTCTCGTTTTGTAAAATAATTTTGTACTTTATGTTTTGTATTTTAGGATTTAGCTGCAGCCCCTCCTTTACAATAGTGTGTTAAAATATAACAACACTCACTGTTGACCAAAGGGCCGTATATACTGTCAGACAGGCGAGATCAGAACTAAAGACAGAAACCTCAGAGAGGCACTCAGTCGTCTCCGTCTCTTAACACACCCTCTGTGTTTTCAGGTATGCCTTCTCCAAGAACAACCAGCCCACTATGGTGGCGATCCCTGACCCCAATGTTGAGTTTGGATATGCCACTGAGATGAGCCAGAATGACATCCTCAGGCTCAACAGGCTGTATGAATGCTGAACAGTCTCAGGTTCGTATCTTAAGTTCGTCTTTGTTATCCATATGTAGCTCGAGCAGCTAGTTAAAAGATGAACCTTCCTTGTCAGACTCATACATGAATGCTGCTATTTGTGAGAAACTCTCACCTAATAACCTTTAATGTTTCTCTGTCACACTGATCCCCAGCATGATGCAAACAATCCAACTCTTCCTCAGAAAAGATCGTCATCATCATCAGTGTCCAGTCACTCGATCAACAAATTAAACATTGTAAAATTCTTCAATAAACCTCCATTAAAGCACCCCGTGTGTGTGTGTGTGTGTGTTTGTTTGAACACTGATGTTGCCGTGTTGAATGTAATTTTTCTGTCTCATGTGTCCGTGTGTTTGTTTCCTTCTCTTTCCCTGTTCCCACTTTCTGTTTTATTTTGCTTCCTTTGTGTCTCCTCTTCCTTTGTTACTTTCCTTCCTCTCTTTTCCTTCCTTTGTGACCCGGTCTTATTTGTTTCACCTGTTTCATCTGTTTTATCCTGTAAGTTCATGTGCCAACACTCTGCAGAAAAATGCAGTGAAATGTATGTTTTTATCTTTGTTATGTCTGCACAGTTTGTGGCTCTAGGACTGCATCAAGTTTGTTTTTCTCATATTTTTCCTTTGACTTAAAGCAAGCATTCGTATTTGGCCACTTAAGTTGGGTGGTCTGTTAGTTTAATTTATACAGCACCAAATGCCCACAACTGTCCATTCAAGGCACTTTGTACTGTAAGGTAAACACCGCACAAAAATACAGAGAAAACCCAACAAAATGACCCCCTGTGAGCAAATCGTCCTTTTAAAGGAAGAAACCTCTGGCAGAACCAGGTTCAGGGAGGCGCAGTCATCTGCTGCGGCCAGTCGGGGTGAGGGGAGATTGATGATAACTAATAATTGGCATGAATGAAGGACAAACAAGGCATAATGGAATATTACAGTGATAAAAATGGATACAACCAATGATTAATCTGAGCATTCATAATAAGTCATGTTTGTAAATGAGAACTGGTTCGCAGACATGTTACCTGGTAAAATAAAGGTTAAAAAAAAGTCAACTGATAGATGGATAATTCCTCATTTTTAAATGAGTGTAGCCTCAGAGAAACTGCTTCTTTTGGGAAACCACATTATGGGAACGAGCATGTTGTTTCAAGGTAAAGCGCTCTTATCGCTTCAACAGGTGCATTTCTATCTCATTTACAGGAACCGTTTACAGAGCTGCACAGGAACACTGTCAGTATTCATGGTGTGAGTGTCAGCTGATAACCTTTGTTTACCAAAGGCTTTAGCCTGCCATAAACTCTGGTTCTATCACACCTGAAGACAAGGAATGGTTTTAAATGAAGTTTTATTTTAATACACAGACTAATGCTACAAACCCATTAAGCCCAACACAAATATCTCCAGGATTTACAGAGAATGGTCAGAAAAAGAGAAAATATCCTGTGAGCAGCTGTTTTCTGGAGCCTAGCCCAGCTGATATAAGGCGAGAGGCAGGGTACACCCTGTACAGGTCACCAGCCTGTCACAGGGCCAACACAGAGACAGACAACCACTCACACCTATGGACAACTTAGAATCCCCAACTATCCTAACCCCAGTACGTGCATGTCTTTGGCCTGTGGGAGGAAACCGGAGTACCCGGAGAAAACCCACGCAGACACGGGGAGAACAGAAAGGCCCGGCCCAAGGAGCATGCAAATCCAATCCAGCTGTGAGACAATAGTGTTAACACCAGACTTTGATGCACTGGCAAAAACAACACTGTTCCCACTAAAAGTAAATGTAAGTATTAACACTGTGATGCCTTTTTTTAAAAAAAATAATAAATTTAGGCCACAATGGCTTTTATTTGTAGTAGAGAGACAGGAAATGAGGGTACACCCTGTACAGGTGAAAATGGGGGAAGACACACGGGCAAATTGGCAACAGGCCAAACTCAAACCTGCGCCGCCCGCACTGCAAGGTGGCTTACACATGTGATCGCTGGCTCCACCACTGAGCCACCCGGGCCCTCTGTAATGCCTTCTTTATGTTTATGTTTGATATGGATGCATCTGGTGCTGGCCTGGCCCAGCCTGCCATCTTCATAGTCTCCAGGTCCAAATTTGTGTAGATTGTAATTTAATCAGTGGATGAGAGTGTGTGTACCTCTAAGATCATTTTACGTGTTTTGCAATGTCTATCACCTTCTAATGGTTAATTAGATTTCTTGTAATCCACTTTAATTCTTTACTTTCAACTAGATAAATGTTCTGGAACTACGTCTATATAATATTTGGTTCATAAGTTTCGTTTTCCAATTAGGAATTAAATTGTGATTTGTTATATTCAGCTGTGTTGCATGTCTTTGGACTGTGGTAGAAACTGGAGTACCCGGAGGAAAACTCCTCACAGAAAGCACTGAGGCTAAAAACCTTCCTTCTGTGACCTCTGTGCTGCCTTCTTTTACAACCCTGTTTCCCAAAAAGTTGGAAAGCCCACTGAGCTGAATGATTGCAAATTGATTCACATAAAAAAAATATAAAAGTTAAAAAAAATCCCCTGATACCTTTAGTGGAATTAGAAGGGGAAAAAAGCACTTTCCAATTATGACATTATAAATCATTTAGAGTTCAGAGGAGCTTGTATGATTCACGCTGAATCCTACTTATCATCCAGCAGGGGGCGACACATTCACACAGTACTGAGTTGCAGAGACACAACGTCACAACAGCGTCTTCACTGCTGGTTTCTGAAAGCCAGTCTGTCACGATTCATTTATACAGCCTAAATGCAATTAGATTTTTATTGTTTATGCAGATGCATTTTAATGTTATGCCCCCTTGCTTCTAAAGACCTGACTTTGGGAGCAGATAAGCAAACGCGGAGAATCAAGAAAACTGTGTAAAACTATTTATAAAATGCAGTTTTGTTTGTTCTGGTTTATCTGCAGCTTCCCGCTCCACCTGACGCTGCTTGATTCTATTTATCACACTTAACACAGGCGATCCTTTTCTCATTGGTCATTGTGTCTCATATGAAAAAGTAGAATGGTCCTCTCAGCAGTTAAAAGGGAGCAGCGGTGCATGTTGTTTGTTTAAAAGGCTCTCCTTTAAACATTGCCCATTACCTGCGCTGTCTTGTAACATTCAAACACAATGTTACAGCACTTTGAAACAGTGACTGCAAATGTGTTGAGTGCTCAGCTAGAGTAGAAAAGAACTACATTTACCATTTAGTCCGTTACTGTATGTGTTTAAATAAAACATTTAATAACAACTTGATAACTGTGGTAGAAATTCTCTTAAACAATATAAACAAGGATATTTCTCTCCCAAAACCACCCTGATTAAATGAAAACAAACTTCTTTGTAAACCCTCAAATATTATTGCCTTACATTTTCATCTTACGCTGTCATTACAATGTTGCCTTTCCCTTTGCCTTTCAACACTATCTTTGCTCCGGTGAAATTATCTAGTGCATTTTAGCATCTCAAAAGCTCGACAGTTCACCTCTTATCCACGGTCACTTCTTCAGTTCAAAAAAGGTGGAGAGTCCCAGGTATTTAAACCCTAGTGGGGAATTGTCCCCTTTGGAGGTGGTCACTGACCCACTATTAATCATGCGTGTCATCACGAGGCAAGGTGTGAAAAAAACCCACGTGTGGTAGCTGCAGCGCGCTCTTAGAGGGGTTCAGTCAAAGTCCACTTCTGTTCCGACATCTCGAACCCACACAAATGTTCCCTGTGGGGCTATTTAATGGACCTCAAAATAACTATGTGTGCCTTTATAACAGCCAAAAGGTATATGCAATATTTTTTTTTTAGGTGCATTACCAGGAAACTGGAAACACCCCCATGTGACACAAGGATAATGTTAAATCAAAATTAGATCATCTTACAATCGTTGTAGTGTTTTTTAAGTTGAAGCAGGATTTTTTTACAATTTGTATAATGATAAAAAAAAATAGGCTTGATAGACGGTACAATATTAAAAATATGTCAGCAAAAGAGCCCGTCCTTCATCAGTGAGATGATTCCCGTTCACATTCAGTTTTCTTTTATTCCATTTCAGCAGCTTCGTACCCAGGAAAGTACTTTGCCGTGAACCGGTCTGTCACATATCTGTGATGTCATGCTCTGCCATTCTTTTTTCCCAGCATCTCTTTGATGGGGGGATTTTATTAAAATCCTCCAAAGGTACTCTGTTGGATGGAAATCAGCACTTCAGGCTTCAGTTTTTACTTCTAGTGTCACAAATCATTGAGCCACTGCTAAATCCACGCTCCCTACCAGCCTCCCCTGTGCAGGTGCGGTGGTCATCCTAAGCCTAACATGCTAAAATACATTTAGGTTTCATCCTGTCTCAAAACTGTCTGTATAATTTTAATATGTATTTGTTTGAAGAGCTTCTAAAACAATCATTTCCATTAATAACCCCCATGCCAAGTCAGATCATTGCTCTCACGGCTCCTTCTCTACTTCCTAGCCACAGATGCAACTGTGTTGGAGCTTAAAGTTCTGTAGCTATTGACGCACATGAACCGTCTCCCATATTTTCATCATCATTTTACCTTTTAGTTATAGCGCTCAGTCAGTTTTATTGCACAGTGTGGCTCATTCTGGACAGTTCGGGGCAAACGTCGGAGTACAAGCCTTCAAGGATGCTGCTCTTATAAGGGCGCTGTTCTTCTTCAGGATCAAATGCGTTTATACTTTTCCTCTCTGGCTGGTTTTCCTGAGTGAATCCTTGAAACAAGAGCGAAAAAAAAAAAAAACAGTGACTGAAGCCTTTCACTATTTAGTACAAGCACCTGCTCCATCCACTCATGAGCCATGGGCTAGAGATCAAACAGAGAGAGAGCGTGTGAGGCAGAAAGTGAAGGGAAGACACCAGGTGAATGGAGCGAGAGCCTGGAGCTCAGAGGGAGAAGAAAAACAGTTCAGCTGGGATGGTGACTGAACAGAGGTCTGGTTCAGCTACTGGCAGCCCCTCAGGGACAATCAGACAGAGATGTGGCCTAGATCCCGGCGCTTCATGCCCACCACCTCCTCCTCCTATTTCCTCTCTCTGGCAGTAGAGTCACTATGTAGACCTTCCATGTCCTCTTGTTTGAAGCGGTGGCCAGGATACGGGATCGAGGGCTTGTTGTCTCACTTTCTGGTTTTCTTTCCTGTCTGCGTGCTTCAGAGCACACGGGCTCCGGTGGTGGCCTGGCCTCTCGGTCCACTATGTCATCATCAACAAAAAGGGAGTCATTGTACTTACTGTGTTTCCCAACAATAAGCAAGTTAATATGAGCCATGTATTCCCAGAGGAATGAAGGCAGGGATGCTGATGATCATCATTTACGCTCGAGGCTGCTGTCCTGGCTTCGCATCCATGCTCTGCCGGCCTGTAATAGAGCCCTTGGTCCTTGTTTGTGGGTCAAATTGACACATAAGTAATGAGGCTGTTGCCATATCCAGCACACGGACGAAGCACTGAAACACAATCTCTTCCCCATTACGTTCTAAATATACTGTGCAGTTTTACATAAAATATGCAATAAGTTTCCAAATGATGATGATTGTTGCAGCTTAAAGATTCACTTACTTAACCTTCAACATGACGTGACACGTGAATCATGATCAGACAGCAGAGGCAGCAGTTTTAGTCATAAAAGCACAGAACACTATATGCTGCATTACCCATAATGTAGCAATAAGCATAATTGCATTTTAGACGCTGTGGTTTCAGTTTGTGGGGCAGAAATTATGTTCTCAGAACTGGAAAAGCAACGCTAACAAAGACAAACACAGGTGCAGTTAGAGGGAAGCTGTAACAACCGAAACATCTGCGCAAGTACTTTTGACTTATTTTAGGTACATTGTATTAAAATTTGAAAAAAAAGAAAAAAAACATTAGCAAATTTATTAAAAACTAAAAAAAAATTGTACGATCTGTTTCAGATATTTAAGAAAAATTAGAACAAGAAAGGATTTTTTATTTATTTTTTTAGCCCCTTAAAACAGGACTAAATGCCACCCCACCCTACTTTCCCCCCCAAGACATTATCTGCACTTTGTTGACTGGCATCTTCATCACGTGAATGAGACATTCTTGCATTAGTGTTCACATGCTTTCATATGCTACTGATGTTACTCAGGTCCTAACATCATTACAGAAGCTGAACTAGAGGCAGGGTTATCCATAAACTCATATCAGTGGCTTCCCTTGTGACGGTGCAGGCCTCCCTTCCATAGTCCAGTCAGGCCAATTACAGCAAACATAATTAGTCAGATTTGGCAGTGAGTCCGTGCTCTGTTAGATGCAACGAGCAAACAAACGGAGCTCCCTTCAGCTGCTTGTAGGTGATAAAGTCTGCACACGCAAAGTCCTGAATTCTCAACAGCACTACTTAAAGAAACCAAGGGGTCCATTTCTGTAAATATTAACTCTAAGCTCACATTTTAAGGTTTTACTGCGTGTCATAATATATTCTGACGAGTTTCATTCTGTTCCAGTCTTCCGTAGTGGAGGAATAGGTGTAGGTAGCACCATCACCCCACAACAAACGGTTTGTGGGTTTGAATCTTCCTCAGGCCTTTGTTCTCATGCTGCTTGTGGGTTTGCTTTGAGGCTTTTTCTTTCACAGTCCAACAACATATATGGAGGCTTGTTTCCATCAGAGAATCTTTTTTTTTTTTTTTTTGCCATCCAGAACTCAAAATTTTGAATTTGATAGTAGCAACAAGTCTCTACAAAAGTGGGATATGGTCATCAAAAGGCTGGAAAAGCAAGTGTTCCTAAAAAGAAACAGTTGGCACATTTTGCAACCACATTTAAACAAGTTAACTGGCAACAGGTCAGTAACAGCACTGTCATGGAAATGACTGCACAGGCAAATGAAAACTGAATTTAACATGAGGATAGGGCACCAGGAATACTAGGAACACACCGGCTGAGTACAGAGGGAATAATTCTCTGAAATCTGGAGAATGACCAGAATGCTTTGAGCTGATAGGAAGGCAACAGTAACCACTTGTTACGACCACGGTACGCAGAAGAGCATCTCTGAGTGAACAACTCATGGACCCTCGAAGCAGATGGACTACAGCAGCAGAAGACCAGAGCAGGTGCCCCTCCCGTCAGCTAAGAACAGGAAACCGAGGATACAGTTCACATGCATCACTGCTGACCTTCCTTTTACGACCACAGTGTAGCCATCATGTGATGACCGCTTCCAGCACGATGTGTCACAAACCTCAAATCACCTCAATCTGGTTTCTCCAATATGACAAAGAGTTTACTGTACTTAAGTCAGTTTGTTTGTTTGTTTGTTTGTTTGTTTTTGGTTTGGGGTGTTTTTCACACATGGTCCAGGTCACAGCAACTAACTGCTGCTGCAGTTGCACATAAAGTGTTTTCAGAGACCAGTTTCTATTCACAACACCAGAAAATGTCACTGTTTTTTAGCTTCCTTCCTTTCTGTGTCATCAGTGTCACTGATTCACAAAAGAATTCTTTTTCTGAGAATAAGCAGAATTAACTGGAACTCACCGAATAAACAAAGCAACCCTTGTCTCCTGATGGTTACAGCCAACTTTAAATAATATCTCCAGAGTGTAATCAGTGGATGATGATGAGCTTCAGAGGGGGGAAGGATTATCTCCAGCAGCTCCATGACTGCTGATCTGCCTCAGACTTAAACATGAGTTTGGGATTTGACACATGACAAGATGGTGTGAGAAAAAGGAAAACGAGTTCAGCGGGAAAGGCGGGAATTTACATGTGAAATTTCCCTGAGGATTACAGAAAAGTGAGAACAACCTTCTGTGGGTGTGTTTTGAGTTGTGTCTGCGGGATCAAAGGAAAACACTTTTCAAAGTACTGTTGGGTGAATGAATCGAATTTTTATTGTTCTCAGGTGAATTGTTAAGATTTCAGCATCACCCATTCCTACAAGAATGCTGAAAGACGTTTCACCATTAATTAATGCTTCAATTTTAAATAATGTATTTTTATTAACAGGCTGCATACCACAGGCTTTTAAGGTGGCGGTAATTAAATCATTAGCTCGATCCAGCTGTTCCAGCTTCCTTTTATTTCAACAGTTCTTGAAAAAGTAGTTGTCAAACAGCTAACTGATCATCTGCAGCAAAATGGTTCATTTGACGCAGAAACAGCACCAGTAAAGATTAAGAATGATCTTTCAATGGCCTCTGACAGTGGGCTGCTAGACCTCAGTGCAACGTTTCATGCTGTTGACCATAATATTTTACCACATAGATTAGATCATACTGTTGGTATTATTGGAACTGTGCTGCAATTCCAATTTGTGCTTATAAAACTTAAGCTGTGTACACGCTGAAGGTAAGGTTAGTCACAGAGTTCCACAGGGTTCTGTGCTGGGACCAATACTGCTTACATTATACATGCTTCCCTTAGATAATATTATTAGATACATGTTTGCTGCTATGTAGATAAAGCTGCAGCTGCAGTGAGAGTACTGACAGGGACCGGAAAGAGACACCATATTATTGAACTGAACTGAATAATACGCGTGCAATGGACATATTTCAACAACAATTAACAATTTCAAAAGTTGCCTAAAAACTACATGCACGTTTACCATACAAGCTCGCTTATGGGAGAAAATGACATACTCTGTAGTCAACACACAGTCAAGCCCTCAATGAAACCAGCGAATGTCAATCATACAACATTTGACCTAAATGGAGAATTAATAACCTCATTCTGGATGGCCAGGCTGGATCAGCATCAGTTAATCCTAAATGCCACATCTGGGAGCTGGGAGGACCCAGTCGTCTGTCCTCTCTGTTTTTCTGGGATACACAGAATCAGAACTGAGAGATTTGAACTCCGAGCATCAACTTGCACAAGATTAACAGTGGGGCTTATGGTCTGAAATCCTTTGCTTTCTGGCTTCACTTTGGAAGCCTTCTTAGGAAATAGTGTGACAGTGTGAGCAGACATCACAAAGAAACGTTTTGTTGATGGTTGTGTATTCTAATGGCCATTGAAAAAAATCCTGACCGCCTGCTTAAGGTCAGATTTTTTTACTCAATTTTGTACCTACATTAGGCCATAGAAATATTTGCAGGACAGAGGCAAATGCACTCTGGCACTTGTTTGTGTCCAGTGTGACTGAGAATAAGTGTTTTCTAAGTCTTGAGCAAGAAGTCATTAAAAGTGCAGCTCTCTTAAGAAAACAATTAAAAGCTTGTTCAGTGCTGCAAACGCTCGTCATGCGAGTATTTTGAGGTTTTGATGGTTTATAAAGGGCAGAAGAGGATAAGACACTCATCGCGATTCACTGTATTCATTTAGTGAATCCGTGCACTGTGTTTCCATTAGTTCTTAAGGTAATGTACTTTTACATTCACAGCAGAAGTTACTGTGTAGATGCAGATTTGACATACAAATCATGTGATCAGCTTATAAAATGCGCCCCATTGTTAATGAGCTAACTAATAAAAAAGTATAATTCCATCAGACATCCATGGGATGAAGGGGTTCAGTGGGTTGGGGGATGGGTCCTCAATGGATTCCTCTTGTTGCAATGCATCCCATGGATGGACACTCCCAAGAGGTTCTTGCTCCGTGCTACAATTGGTCAGACATGTTTTGGAGGCACAGGGAGGGCACCTGTACATTGCTAGGGGGTTATCTTTAATGTTCTTGTAGACTGCTCCATACTAATGTAGAAATTCTGTCTACAATAGAGTTCTGAAAGGGATCAATGTAACGTTATTTCATTTGGAAGTACCGATGTACAGTACTTGTGTAACAGGTAGCAACTGGTACTGTCTCCTCAGAGCAAAACGTTTCCTGGTTTGAACCTTCTGGTCAACTAATGACCAGTCCAGGGTGTGGCTCACCTCGCCTCTGTGTGTGTCAGCTGGGATATGCTCCAGCGACCTCCAACCCTAAATAGGAAGAGCAGATAAGAAAATGAATGAATGGATAATGCCAGTTCACAGTGACTTCTACCTTAAACCACCCACATTTAAGTTTTGGTTATATTTGAAGAAAACTTTGTCAAAGTTTTGCATTTGAAAAAATGGGGAAAAAAGTGAATATCTTGAAGTATAATGTTGTCAGCCACATCTATGCTTATGAATGAAAAAAAAAACATTCAGAAAGATGATTGTGTTGAGACTGAGATGATATAAGTGTCCTTGATCAAAGGAGTCAATTCATTTTAAAACAGCTTTAAAAAGAATCCATCTTGCTCCTTGAATTACTTTTTGTGATTACTCTGCCTTGAGACCACTGTTTGTTGTCATTTGGCGCTATAGAAACAAATTGAATCGAACTGAATTGAAATTTAAATAAATACACTTTTATCACTCACAAAAATTGCAGTTATTGTAGGCGCCACTCGAGGCTGGCTCCAACAGGGAGTCAGGTAAAAAAAAAATATTTTAAAAAATTACTACTCTATGGACATTTTTTTTCCTTCATAACAATTCAGGGTCAAATCTTTTTCATAACTCATCCACCTTAAAATGGAGTTAGAGGCGTGGTTGCTTTGATTGACAGGTTTCCAGGCAAACACTGTCTCCTCGGCATCACCTCCGCAGCTCTTTAAACTGGACCTGTTGTGCTGTTGGTCCCTTTTGGAGCATTTTTAATTGTGATGTGTGGTAGAGCCCGTCCAAGAAGTTTGTTTTTCACTTTTGATGAGTGGACTTAAAGTATTTAATTAATTTGTTACTTAGCACTAATTAGTCATTACACATGTCTATGCATTAGTCTTGCACAGTTTGTGGGTACAACTTGCTAACAAATCTTGCTAGCACTAACTGATAACTTATCACTCTGGAATCTTTGGCTCCAAAAGCAGCCAAAAATGCTAAGGAGCCTTCAAATTGTTGGGTCTAGAACCAATGTGTGATGTGACGATGGTTATCAGTGTATGGTAATGACTTACTTTGTTGACTCACAGGTCACCAGCCTGTCGCAGAGCCAACACAGAGAGACAGACAACCATTCAGACTCATGGGCAATTTAGAGTGACCACTTAACCTAACCTAACCGAACCCAGACCTTCTAGATGTCATGCTACCCATGAGGTAGCAGTGCTAACCACCGCACCACAGTGCTGCCGGCTTTAGTTAATTTCTTTTTTAATAAAAAAAAAAAAGGCTTTAGCTAATTTCCATCCATTCTCTTCCACTTATCCGGGGCCAGGTCGCGGGGGCAGGAGCCTAAGCAGAGAAGCCCAGACTTCCCTCTCCCCAGTCACCTCCACCAGCTCATCAGGAGGGACCCCGAGGCGTTCCCAGGCCAGCTGAGAGATATAATCTCTCCAGCGTGTCCTGGGTCTACCCCGGGGCCTCCTCCCGGTGGGACATGCCCGAAACACCTCACCCAAGAGGCGGCCAGGAGGCCTCCTAATCAGATGCCTGCATCACCTCAACTGGCTCCTTTCGATGTGGAGGAGCAGTGGCTCTACTCTGAGCCCCTCCCGGATGGTCACACTCCTCACCCTATCCCAAAGGGAGAAGCCAGCCACCCTTCGAAGTATGGACCCTTCGAATACTACACCATTAAGAAGAATTCATGTGAATGACCAAGCACAGTGGTTTTCTTGGATCTGAACTTTTCAACGGCGTCTCGAAGCCTTCTTCCGCAATCGGATTGAACATCAAGATGGTTTGGTTGTTATCACCTGTGGAACTTTGGTCATGTGATAATGGCTTGTTTGGCCATATTACTTTACACACTGAGAGATATGTAATTTAGTCAGCGGGCATTATTTATCTCATATGAGGAAAGCATTACTACAGAGAAATGTTTAAATGCCAGAAGTTATGCCTGCAGGAAATACGAGTTGTAAGACAGATTCGGTTGATTCAAGCGCCGCTTCCTGTTGAAGACAGATTTAAACATTTCAGGGTTTTATTCCTAATCAAAGCTGATGAATGCAGCAGACTGCTAAAGATTAACTGACTGAAGATTTTAGCATTTAGGAATTCGGTTTCACAGAAAAGGTCACAGACCTGTTTTCTCAGGAATTTTTATGAAGCATATAGGTAGTGCTTTGTGTATATCCATTTCAGCCTCATGCAAAGTGCTGTTCATTTTGGATTTGTTTCATGGACTGTCTGGGTGGTGTTCAGCGAGATGGATTGACCCACATTTCCCAAGTGTTCCTCCGCAGCGTCGAGCCCGTTCCTGTGCAGCTCGGTGCTAACGAAATACGATGAAAGGTCATTTCAATTGAACGGGGAAAGCTCCAGTCACTACCGGCCGTGGCTGCTGCCCTTCTGCTCGTCTGAATGGCACTGGGCTTGGGGGACTTCCAAGTCATTAAATGTCTCAGTGTGTCTCTGCCTTATTCTGTTTTTTTTTTTTTCTACACCTCTGCACAGAAAATGTTGCCTTCAGCTATAAATTTAAGCTTAAAACGTGCAAATATCTTAGATCAACGTGCAGACATTTGATATTTCTGCAGTTTATTTTTGGTCTGAATAATGCAAAAAGGGAAAAATCTTTTAAATGTATGAAGCAGCTCAGAAAAAGTGGAGCTGTTAAGGTTGTCACGAGTGCAATGCTTCACAGATGTTCTGCGCATATCTTTCAACAAAGACTGTTTACTTTGTCCATGCTCCGTGCCCCGTGACAAATGGCCGATCAATTGATCACTGAGACACGGTCAAGTGGAACGTTGTCAAAGACAGAAATATGTCATAAACATTTGGTTCTTGTTATTTAGCTGGGAACCCTACGGCAGCCTGAATTGGCCACATATCCTCTGGATTGTTGTACATACGGATACATCTGGCAGGCGATTCTGAGAACCACCCAAAACAAAACAGCCAGGAGCTCCACTGTTCAGCTGTGAAACAACCAGCCGTAGCAGTTACATTTATTTTCAGAGAGGAGCAGAAACGCGCACACGGCTTTGATGATGTCACCTGTGTGCCAGATCCCCTGCATGCGCCTCACAAGGCTTTGGCTATCAATAAAAAGGTTCCATTCTGGTAGTGCGTTGATTGGAGATTAAGCAAACACCATCACACCGGTGTTGGAAACAAAACACTCCTTTGCAGCTTGATGGTTGTTTGATATTGTTACCAGACTCCTGCTCCGCTCTCGGGCCCAGCCTCCAGTTCTCAGCTGAACTCTGCGAGATCATGCAGAGGGGCGCAGCTATGAAACCCAAGGAAAACCAAGGAAAATGAAAACGTTAACTAGAAAGACAGGAGCCCCTGTTATCTAATGACCTCAACTGGCTTCATAATCAGTGGTTTTTTGTTGTTTTTTCCCCTAAAGGAAAACCAGAGTTAAACAAATATGGATAAGAGGGATAAGGCCGGAAAAGCCCACACCCATTTGGAAACGATTCCAGCAGCTGCCATCTGAAAGCGTTTGGCTGTGACGCCGTCACATGTTGCTAAAAGCATTGGGAGACAAACCTGCACCATTTTTGCATAAATTAGTTTTATGAAGTGTCTTCCATAACAGGAGAAGAAATGTAGTAGTTTTGCTATAGATTTTTCTTGCTTTGGATCCCTTAATATCAGATCAATTGTTCCATCGCAGCTAGCAGTGCAAGAACAACAATAAATCCATTCAGTTTGGCATTTTTGCACAAGTTGCAATCGGTAACAATTCCTGTGAGCCTTTCCAGTACAAACGGTGATAATTAATAACTGCCAGTGGTGGACAGTAACGGAGTAAATTTACTTGAGTACTGTACTTAAGTACAATTTTTGAGTATTTTTACTTTAC
>JAVDPK010002619.1:604723-638393 GCA_034780415.1 Cichlasoma orientale
ACCTCAACTGGCTCCTCTCGATGTGGAGGAGCAGCGGCTCTACTCTGAGCCCCTCCTGGATGGCCGCACTCCTCACCCTATCCCTAATTTCTAAGTTATTTTTAAACAATAGATCACAGTAAATAGAAATTTTTTACAACATCTTTAAATGCATTTTTACTACATTTACAACAACAATCAACATTCAAAAAACCAAGGAAGTCATCGTGGACTTCAGGAGGCATGTGAACACTCATCCACCCATCCACATCAACAGTGTAGCAGTGGAGCGTGTATCCAGCTTCAAAGTTCTCGGGATCCACATCTCACGGGACCTCATCTGGATGACTAACTGCTCCAGCCTGGTCAAGGAGGCTCACCAGTGCCTGTTCTTCCCGAGGACTCTGAAGAAAAAACACATCTCTTCAGACATCGTGGTGAACTTCTAACGCTGCACCACTCAGAGCGTCCGAACCTGCTGTGTTAAAGTCTGGTATGGGAACTGCTCTGTCTCCTACCAGAAAGCATTGCAGAAGGTGCTGAAAACCACTGAGGGCATCACTGGAGCCTCACTTCCGCCATTGTCTCCGGAAAGCATTAAACATCACAAAAGATTCCTCCCATCCAGCACACTGTTCCCCCCCAGCCCTCTGAAAGGCGCTACAGGAGCCTCCAGACTAAGCCACCAGATTCAGGAACAGCTTGTCCCCCCATAGCTGTCACCTTATTGAACTATGCCCCCCACCCACCAGCCTTCACAAACATACACAAGCACACACACTCACCTACTCTCACCCTCCATCACACATGCACTCCCTAACCCCCCCCCCCTGAGTATATTATTGCACCACTGTACACTATTGCACTTTCTGTATATATACTGCTCTTTCTGTCAACACTATAATCTCATTTGCACTGCTGGACAAATTGTATAATCACTCATAATCTGCAACTGTGCATACTGTAATTTTATTGTCATGGTTTGTAGAAATAGTCACAACCTGTACAGCCATTATGCAGATTATATTACATAACCTTTGCACATATTGTATCATATGCTCTTTTTTATATCACTGCTTAAGCACTTCTGGTTAGATGCAGTCTGCATTTCGTTGCTTTGTACTTGTGACATATGCAATGGCAATAAATTGAATCTAATCTAATCTTGCTGTCGCAAAAGTCCTTTGAGGTCCCTGAATCACAGTGGCCGACAAATGCTGTTGTCAGTCAGGCTGTCAGAAAGCACCTCCTTTCCAGTTGGGAGCGCACCGGGCTCACATCTGGATTTTACGCGTAGCTCGATCCACGCCTACAACACGACTGCCCGCTCCCCCTCCCAGCCGCAGCAGCCCGCACACGCTCAGTTTTGAGCTTTAAACGACGGAGACTAGTCGCCTTCTCCGTACACTTCAATTTATCAGATCTCGTTTCTCTTTACTTTTCCATGGCCGTGCGTGGTGCGATTTGCGTTCAGCACTGCAATAGTTAATGAGTGCCGGATGCGCCCTCACTCCAGCAGACCGCTACAGTACGAAGATGGCGTCGGAGGGAGCCAGCGGAGAGCAGCCTTCTCCGGTACAAACACTGGCAACCGCCGTGCTGGGAAGCGTCGACACGGTAAGAAGCGAGGCTCTGGGGAAAAATCAAAGCTACACGTGTGTTTTTATCGGTGTGTTGGCGGGGCAGTCGCCCGGGAAAGAGGGCGAAATGTCGTGCGCATCTATTTTCGCACAGGCTCGTGAAGCAACAGCGGTGGCCAGCGCGAGCCTCGCGACAATGTCTGGAGAAAAAAAAAAAACAAGGGCTTCGTGTCTCTTTGGGCTGATGAATAACCCGTAATTACGCTCAGTAGCCTCCATAAAAGCCAGAATAACGTTGTTTTCCCCTCGCACTGAATTCTTTTGTTCTCCTGTACCGGCAGCTTTGAACAGGCATCCCTCAGTTGTAATATTATCGTGTGCCTGGTGGAAGGAAGCGTCGGCGGCTGTACAGGTTGATTTACAGTATTATATTGCAGTAAATTAGTTAATACGTAGAGACTTACAGCAAGCTGTTCGGCTGGCCGCAGGAGACTTAAAACCGAGTAAAGATTTATTAAATCTGGCGTGAATCCCTCCATCCGCTGGAGGTGAAAACTGTTTATTCCAGCTCAATATTGTCTGAATTTTTGCTGCAAACAATGAACTCTTTGCATGTGGAGCTAAATGTGGCGTGAAAGTGGGTTATTTAAATTGCCAGTCCTACGTGAATGCGCACAGGCTTCCATATATTCTGACTGTCAGGCCAGAGGACTCAAGACTCAAGCTTTTTAAAGCAGTCCTTTGTTGTCAGGAGCTGGTTTTGGGTTTCACATGTTTACAAGCACCTAGGTATGAATTCTCTTGAGTAGCCTTTCTCAGGTCACAGCAGCTCAGCACCCCTCTGTGCAAATGGATCCGTCTGTTGGCCCAGCCGGCAGTAGGCCATGAAACCTTCCCTTCCCTTTGCTTGTTCCGTGATATAACCTGTCCGACTGCTGTTATGGACCTGAAGGGCCGGATGGGCAGTGACACGCTATCCAGTCTGTCCTTGTTTCAACTTTGTTACACATGCAGCAAGTTTAGAAAAAAAACCCTCTTTGGGTGTGAGTTTGAAGAGGCAGGCCAGTGGAAATGTGTGGAGTTGCTATAACAGAACAGCAGCCACGGTCCCTGAGGTGGGTGGGTGGGTGGGTGGTAGTGTGGGTGTTGAGGAGATTGTGGGAGAAGAGCTGTGGGGGTGAGTGGAGGGCAGAGCCAGTGAGAAGGAAGAGGAGGGGGTGCACGCCCTGTTCACCATACACCTTTCTAAATTGGTCTTAATTTCAGTGACTCAGCTGGCATAGCTGGGAGTACTGTGTCAGCCAGCCCCCACCCCCTCCCGAGTGCGCTCAGTACTGCCTGGAAGCTGCTTTACATTTAGCGTTGAGGCGAACAGGTGCGACAGAGACATGGGAGCTGGGCAGCCACCTCACCTCGCCAGTGCCAGCGCACTCACCCTTTTCCAGGTTCCAGGGGGCTTCCGTCTCCATGGTCTCCAACTCCCCCCTTCTCACCACCAGCACCGTGCGTGCAGTGGTTAAATAAAGCACTTTGCTCTTTGCTCACCCCTGTCAGACTCTGTTGTTGGCGTGAGGAGGGGGAAGTTTCTCGTTTGTGTGGACTCTGAAGTAAGTGTGGTCCACAGAGGCTTCAGAGGTCAGTGAAAGGCACTCTGCCTGTCACCTCCCACCCATTTAATACATGTTAGTGAGGCAGACAGCATGTCTAGAGCCTGAATTCTTTACATTAAACATAAAAAAATCTTGGGTACCTAAACAAACCTCTAATTAAGCTAGTGTGCATCACTTATGGAGGCAGTGTTGGGAAATATTGCCTTTAAAAGAAACTTGTAGCATTACAAAAGTACAGCAGTGCCTCCAGAGAAAGGTAACTTGTTAGTGTAGAGTACTTTTGTGTTACCAGATAGGTGCCTTTACAATTCCTTGTGGATGTTGTCCAGATGTTATTCTAATTCCGGCCTTTCTTTGAATGACTTAATGACTTGACTTCGTCATTGGATGGTGAATGGATGTCGGTTTCCTTCACCAAATAACAAGCAGCAATCGTGTTAGTTGCCTTTGGAGCGGCAGCTTTAGTTGAGCTTAATGCTAACTGCTGCTTTGCAACTGTCGTTCTCCTCCTAATCAGCCAGCACTGTTGTGGAGATGCTGTACTTACACTGCTGGTGTCCTTGTTAAAATCTGAAGTAGAGCTCTTTGCAGCTGCCATACTCAGAATACAAGTAGGAGAGAAACATAAAGAAATGTGCCAGCTCTTTCCATTTTTGTGTCAACAAAACAATGGACACTTGAAAAAGTAACTAAATATCAAATTACTTCAACTGCAAAATTGTTGTATCACATTACCTGATACAACCAAAAAGCGACCATTTGTTCCTTAAATGGTCGCTTGAGACTGGCCCGAATCATTACACATAGACTGCAAATTTAATGTGCCCAAATTTACAGCATTAAAAAGCATGTCTACAGCCTGGAACAAAACTGGTTTTACATCTTATGGATAGTTTCGCCCTTCATAACAACATAACAAGTTAGTACTTTTTTTTTTTTTTGTAACTTAGCCATCTGGGTACTGGAGTTAGAGGTGTGGGCTAATTGACAGAATTGTCCCGATTAACCTCATCTTCAAATCTTACTTTTGATGTCTGGCAGAACTGTTGTGTAACAGCAGCCTGAGGCCGGTCATCGGTGTTTATGGGTGAAATGCCGCCATGTTGGATGAATGCCATTAACATGAGTGGCTGTAATGTCACTGCTGAAGCTTCTTCCTGACAACAAAATTTCTGTGCTCTGATACGGGGGGTTCAGATGACCCTGTAAACAAGATGGAGAAGTCATCAGAAAGGATTAAACATTATATTTTTACAACTTATTAAGGGGGTCATTTCACTCAAATTACAGTACAAAAATACTTCTTCTCATGTTTTCCTTTGGTGGTATTCAGTCATAACAAAACCATTTGAACCAGTTAACCCTTTATAGGGTACTCATTAAAATAGACAGGAATTCAACATTTCAACCCTAGAGTCTCATTGGAACATATTACAGGACTTTTTCACGTGTGTGTGTTTTTTTATTTTTTTTTTGTTTTTATTTTTATGCTGTAAATTGAGGTCAGTGACGTTACCATATATGGTTCCTCTGGCATTTAGGGTATACATTTTTCTTGAAACATATCAGAGTGCAGCCTTGTCTAGTCACAGGCAACTGCTTTACAGTACTCGGTGAAGCTTCTGCAGCAGGGCAATAATGTCTAATAAGAAAATGTGGCTAAACATTTATACTTTTCTTCAAAGATTTAAGTTCATTCAGTGAACTGAAAATGTGTTTGCACCCTAATACAGGCTGTGCTGTTCTATGGCATGGTACTTGATGGGCTGACTGCCATAAAAGAGCCAAGATGACGGCTGCAAAAGAAAAGCAAGTCAATATTCAGCCAACTTTGAATATATTGACAGAGAAACTGTAAATATATAATAAGAAGTTACAAAATAGCGTTATAAGTGTTGGCGGTACACCTTGTTTTTTCTTATATGAAAGTTAGTCAAGACTAAATAAATTACAAATATTGAATTACTACATTAAATTTAGAAGTAATAAGATTTACAGTACAAATAAACACTAAATATGAAATTTAAGTATAAGAAGAATTGCTATAAAGTCCTAAAACAAGCAAAAATCACATATTTCACTATTTCTAGCCTGGAAATGTCTATAAATGGGTTCGATTTCTCACTGGATGCCTGTATAGTGATATATAAAGTTGTGGCAACTTCCAGTATACTAATGACTATTACTGTCTTATGTTTATAATAGGGTATATTCATCCATCCATTTGTTTTCTTCCGCTTACCCTTTTCAGGGTTGCGGGGGTCTGGAGTGTATCCAAGCGAGAGGCGGGATACACCCTGGTGTGGTCACCAGTGATACAGCTCACTAGATGCATCTGTTGCATGTCTAAAAATCGACTGTCCATCACAGCGCTAGTTCTGAGTGAACAGGGTGTATAATCAAATATGGTGCCGCAATTTTTATGCAACAAATTTCTAGAAATCCAACACAAACAGCACTTATCTCAACATTTCAAACAACCACTGAACTATATAATGCATGGGTTTCATCAGATTACCACTGTTAGTTTTGTTGTTATGACCACAAGTGTGGGAGTAGATAGGGGCAAAAAACCCAATTTCCCGAATTGTGGAAGAACACTGAAGTTTGAATGCTCCAGGCCATTACTGATTGGTCAGATGCAATAATGTCACTATCTGTCACATAAGCTGATCTTCGCTGATTGGTTGGAAGAAATCCGTGTAGTTCTACAACCTCAATTTTGATGTCCATTTAAGTTACCGCAGATGATTCGTCACCCAGACTAACACGGGTTTGAGCCTTGCAGAGTCCTTTTTAGATGAAAATAATAAGAAAACTCTTGTTTTGCCCCAGAGGTAAATGAGAAATAATGGTCATTGTGATTCCTCCTGTTTGGTGGCATTTCCATGTGACATGCATGTATTGGCTGTCATGTCACACAGTTTTGTGCTCGCAGTAACAGGACCTGAGAATGTGAGAAACTTACAGGACTAAGCAGGATTTTGCCAGCAGAGCACAGTTGAGGAGCGATCAGAGCGAGCAGTTCCTTTCCCTCGTGGCTCCAACTGAAATGACACGGGCCTTATTAAGTGGACCGGGGCTAACAGCGAGTCTCTGAATGCTGGCTAGGCTGCCCGTGCCCTTGGCGCACAGCTCATGGCTCATGGAACAAATTTGTGTTCTCTTCCCTCACCTGCTCACTGTGCAGAAATTCCAGACTTAGAACCCTCCCAAGCTCTACTGCTTTCACCTCACCTCACACCACCGACCATCCAAGGCCTCGGGACAGGAGGACACCGGCTAAGGGCAGACACCCATCACGGCTCCTTCACTCGTCCAATTTTCTTGAGTGGTGAAAATGCTGCCGGGAAAAGGGGACTTGGATTGACTGGATATGAATGAATCAATCCCATGGAATCTCTCCTGCTTTTATTTCCGGGCTTGTCGTGATCACACCAGAATGAAAACATGCTTTGAATAAACTGAAACGTGATTGACACACCACTTTCCAGCTCCTTGTTCTGAGAAGAGAAAGGCTTCTCTCATGAATATGGGCCCATCTTAAGAAAATTATTCTGGCTGAGACCTCAGGTTTTTAAGAAAAAGCTTTCAAAGAGAAGGGTGTTTATACATGTAGCAATATTAGCTCTTTTCCAGTGGTTTGAACATAGATTTAATAGAAACTCTGCCATTAGAGGACACACAGAGGTAGTACCTGGCTTAAACCTCAGATTCTGTTGTTCAGACTCATATTCTGTAGACACTTTAATGAAATGGAGAAATCTTGGCTGAGTTTTTGAAGGAGGAATTAGTTTTTTTTTCAGTACAAAACAGAACATATTCAATAAGGATAGGTGCTATAGAATGTGATATTCAAGTAAAAGCAGCAGTGCAATGTTGCCTCAGACGTTTTCACGTGCACCCAAGCCCTGAAACTTTCTATCGACAGCTGCATGTGAGAACTCGGATATGATCCTTCCCCAGTGTGAAGTCTGTATGATGTCTGATTATATGTGCAAGTAGAGCAGGTTAATCAGCTAGTAAATTCACAGGGAGCTACTGTAGGGCTTGCCTACTGCACGCTCTACTCAACGAGCGTCCCTGTGCAAACCAAATAGATTTTTTACTGTAGTGAGAACACACTGTAAGCAGGAGCTCCTGCTGTGCGCTGTGTGACGAAGGGCAGTTCTGGCCATTGTCCTGACCCGATTCTCCCAATATTGTGTTCATGTGTTAAGTGATGAAACACACGTACAAAAAAATGATATCATTAATAAAACATCAAAATAAAAAGTACTTTGTTGGCACAATGTGTCTTCAAGAGGAGCTGCATATAAAGGCTGCAACTAATGATTACTGTCTTTGATTCTTCTGCTGATTGTTTTTCTAAATTGTCTACAAAGCTCTTGTGTGAATCTAAAGTCCACAGATAACAAATTCACTAGCAGTCCTCACATTGATTGTCATCAGCCTAGTTTACATTGTCAAAAGCAAATCATTTTGATGCTTTAATGTGTCCTAACTGAGCTCCTTTTTACTGCTTTTTAAATAATTACATGCAAACTAAGTATATAATGCAAACTCTCTTAATACACTGATCATGAACCACAAACAAAATTGTACATGCCAACAAAAAAGATGATAATGGTAATAATGGAAATGGTTCACCTAGAAAATTAATTAGTAGCTCTGAGGTGACAGACACATGAACAACAACAACAGCCACAGACACAATATTTTGGAAATCACATCATTTTCTGAAATGCCATCAAGTGGCATTTCAAGTGGACGATATCAAAAAAAGAAGGCAGAGGCAGTACACAGCAATTTTAGAAGTAGACCGGAAAAGGCTTTTAATTGACATGAGAGGAAACATGAAGTGCTCTGGTCACTCACAATTACATCTCCAGCCATACGTCCGGTAGTTGCTACTGACCAAATAGGTGCCTAATGACCTAGCCAAATGTAATTCGACCTTAATGGCCTGGAGATAGGACAGCTAGCCTGATTTGAGAGCTGCATTTAATGAGACCAGTCAGAGACTGGAAACATTAGTTGCATAAGCCAAAAAAAGGTGATGCTACATCAAATGGGTTTCTGTTTTCCATTTATACAAAGGTTTTGCATAATCTAAACTTAAAGTAACCATGTTCACATTTTTCTGCCATCACCAGTGATGTAACAGAGAAGTCCATTGCTGGAGTGGTCATATGAAGTTTTTATGGTTGGATCATTTCATTTAAAAAATTCTCCAAAATGCACCAACAGCACAAACAGGCAGGAACTTATATTAGCAGCAGTCATTCCTAGCAAAAAGCTATCAGCCACAACTACCTGTGACAGGACACCTCTGCCTGTAAGCCTTACCTGTGTTATTAAGAAAAAAATCAATCTGCATTGGGTATGAAAGGTCAAATATCCATCAAGCCCCAAACTATTTCTTGTCCCAAGCTGTAAACATATGTTTCATAGGTAAGTTTGGCACTTTAACATCACTCCAGAGATTCATTTGCTTTTGAAGTTGGCCTCTAATGGATACTCAGTGGCCAGCGTGGGGTAGTACAGTAGGTTAGCGTCACATACTGAAGAGGTAATCAATGGGGAGGGGTTTGGTTGCAAGAGAGCACAGGAGGGCACAGGAGGGCAGTGTATGTGAGGAGTTGAGGAAAACCCGTGTTTCATAAAATGAGTTTATGTTTGGATGCCGTTTACCCTCCTGTGAATATCCAACAGCTAGATGTGTGCTTGCCATTCAGACTGTAAACACAATAGCTCGAAAAGTTTTTATTTAATTCTGATAAAACTTTGTAGGGGTTTAGAGCGGGGTCATGCTAACAATCCATTAAAATTTGGTTTACATCCACCAAGGTCTTCAAGGGCAACTTAATGATTTATTGGTTGAAAATGAACAAAAAACCTTATAATGTAGAAACTATCATTCTTATAATTGTGGTGTGCATTGTCAACATATAGAAAGTACCATATAAAGTACTGCATATTTAAAAAAAATCCACAGTTGGGGCAGCACAGTGGTGCGGTGGTTAGCACTGTTGCCTCACAGCAAGATGGTCTTAGGTTTGAATCCACCACCTGGCTGGGAGTTTACATGTTCTCGCCCCTCACCGTGTACATGGACTTCCTCCCACAGTCCAAAGACATGCACTTAGTGGGCATAGGTTAATTGGGGATTCTAAATTGCAAGTGGTTGTTAGTCTCTCTGTGTTAGCCCTGCAGCAGACTGGTGACCTGTCCATGCTTCTTGCTCTATGGCAGCTGGAATTGGCTCCAGCAATCCTGAATTGTATAAATGGAAGAAAATGAATGCATGTCACATTTGACTTCTGACCTCTCTTTGACCTTCAGATCAATAAATTGATCTTAAGGGATAATAATGCTATATAGAGCTATTTAAAACTGTTTATTATTGCCATCTTCGTATTGCCAACATATAGGCGTATAGGGAGTCATATATGGGGATCCTACATATCATCTTACGTTGGACCTCTGACCTCTTCTCCAAGGTCAGATAAGGTCAGATTTTCCAAAACATGTCTTTTATCTTTAAAACTCTGCTTAAAATTCTTCTGCCTTTTGTATTGGCAGCATTTAGGAAATACTACTGGTATATGAGGATTCTAAATATCGCATTATAGTTTGCATCCAAATATCATGTCACATTTGACCTCTGACCTCATTTACACATTTCACATTTGCCTTTCTTTCAAGTTGACTCCAGTATATATCGTTAGAGAAAGAGAATGAGCTGCCTAGTTAGTTAGAAACATACTGTAGTAGAATGTTATATAAGCTCAAGTTATTCATGTGCAGTTATTTACAAATCAGCACCTATTATCCATTACCTGCTCCTACATGATGTTTGTGTAATCAAAGTAAACATCTACCACGCTACCCTTGCCTGATTTTTACTGCACTACAAACTTCTTAAAATACATTTAAAAGAGAAAACAATACAATGCTATTCCCTTAAAAGTAAATGCTGCCCAGAAACTGTGCTGCCTGCTGCAGGTTTGTTCTTCTTGTTGCTGCGTGTGAACGATGTTAGCCAGGCTGTGCTGCTGGTGTAGCCTGGAAGTGGGAAATAGACTCCTGTGTGTGTGTGTGTGTGTGTCTCTCTTTTCTCTATTCTGACCCACTGTGTGTGTGTGTGTGTGTGTGTGGAGATTTTCTGCCTGTGAAACGCAGTTACAATTAAAACGGCTGGGTAGTGCTATCTTAATCAATATTACATTACGTTCATATTAAGACTCCTGCTTTGACGTTATAATAGTGTAGTAGTGACTCTGCAGTGGAATAATGGAACCCCATCCCCCAATTCCAATTTGTCTGCTATTTTTTTTTCTTTTTCAGTTTAAATCTACTTAAAGTTAAAGGAATTCTACTGGAGATGTTTCCTAATTCAATGATGTTAAATAATCATGAGCCCAGTACTGACCAAAATAAGGTTTTGCCACAATCAAGCAGCCGCCATTAATTGCTTGATTGATTGATTGCTTGTTGTGTTTGTCACAGAAATGTGAGTTCAACATGGATAACCTGAGCAAACCGGAGCTGCTCACCCTGCTGAGTATCATGGAGGGAGAGCTGGAAGCCCGAGACCTGGTCATAGAAGCCTTGAGGGTGAGTACAAACAACACATACATAGTACTCTTGCTGTCTGCGCCATTGCTGGGGTAATTGGAGCTACTGCAGGAGGCTGCCTTTGTTAGAGCTTTTAAAATGAGATGATTAGCTGCAATTGTGAGCCAGAATTGTGTTGGTATCACTCATCATGAATGGTAACAAAGGCTGCTAAATGAATGCCATATCAGAAAATCTAAGTCGGTAGCTTTCTTCCAGAAATGTGCAGACAACTTGGGTGACCACGATGAAAGATTCAGCCCTGCTGTTTCTTTCTTCTCTTTGTAGCTACCCACTGATAAGATGCCTCCTTAATTGCCTTTGTTGAATGGGAGTCACTGGTTAGCACTTCATTTTAGGGCTGTGTGATTCTTTGCACCCGGCAGCACTTGTTTAGCTAGCAATAATAAACAGATGACTAACGCTGCTGCTTGTGGCACTTCTTGGTCTTTGGTGAGGTTTTAAAAGGGATCAGGAAGCTGAAGTTGACAGCAGTTAAACTGCAGAAATTATTTATCTCTGTGGACTGACTGCGATTGCACTATAAGCTGTTCCCTGTGCTATGTTGTGCGAAATAAGGCGTGGCCTACGCATACTGCCATCAAACTGTGAGTTTTTCAGTTATAAATCACTTTCTGCTCCAGTGCCTGAATGTTCACTGGTGATTGAAGTGGTGCCGATATGTGTGTGTGTATAATGGCAAGCCAATGAAGGCTGGGGTGAGTGTTAATGGGGCACATATTGATCTGTGGTTGCTAAATACTGAACCTGTGTCGCCCTCATGCTGGAGGTTGTTCGTTCTCCGCTGGGGCAGCAGTTATTTCTGAACAAACCCTCGTAGGTCCTTCTCTCTCTGCACTTCAGTATTTAGGTCATCACAGTTTGTCTACACTCTAGTTTAAGACTGTCCTCTCAGGTCTTTTTTTATTTAAAAAGGCTCTCAAACACACGGGCTCTCAAAATAAGGTTGAACTGCAGGAGAAGGCGGAATATTCGAACGGCAGCCTTTCAAAGCTCGATGTCGACACTCTGAAACGACGTGCACAGAATCGGCGCTCTCTTTGACTGTGAATTCATACAGAGTACGAGCGCTGCATGGGTGAACTGGTGACCTGTGGGTTGTGCGACAGCTTTCTGTGAGCCTCTCTTTTGCTATTGTGTGTATTCGCTGTTGGCAAGCTGTTCATCACGCAGACATGTTGTTCAGTTTCCTTCACATTGGAAATATTATGCAGCTCTTCAGTCGTCGACCTTTCTGATGCTGAACAGATTCTGCCCCGCTCAGCGTTTGCAACATTGTAACAGAGAGTATGACTCTATGTGACGCTCTATACTGTTTCTTTCATTCAGGCCTTCTCTGGTACTTTCATCTTTCCGGCTGTCACCCTTTCTTTAAATTTAGGACAGTCTGCCACCTGTTCTGTGTCTCTTTGTGTTACTGGTATTTGCTTGTTATTCTCTGTCTCTCTCACCATCATTTTACCCGTGTTTTCTGCCGGCATTAAGAGTCCCCGTAGGCCCTATTTCCCCTGGGGATGGACATTCTGTCTAGGTTTCAATGAAATAAGCCTCCTCTCTGCTGCCCTCACAACTCCCACAGATACAATGAGCCTATTTGTTCTGTTGCAGATGAGCCCCATCTGAGAGAGACAGACTGAGGGGAAAATGGAAAGGCATGAGTACTGAAGAAGAGAGAGAGAGAGAGAGACTAGGGCTGCAACGATTCGTTGACATAATCGATGACATCGACTACAAAAATTAGTCGATGTGAAATTTTAATGTCGACGCGCCATATTCTAAAATCACATATGTGATTTTGTAGCTGCAATACACTACAGGAAGATATGGGGGCAGCATTGCCTCCATTGTCTGCCAATAACAACAATACGAAATACGAGAAGAAAGTAAGGTAAACATCATAACGATGGTGGAGCAGAGAGGAGGGTGGAGAAAATGAAAGAAAATGCAGACAGGCTGTCGAAGGTGTGGGAGCGTTTGACAGAAACCAAAATAAAGCTGAACGCAGACGGTGCAGAGCAGAGCTTTCCTTCCACGGCAGCATCGCTGCAATGCTGAGCGACGCCGGCACCCCGGAGCTGTGACGGCAGCTCTGGATGGCTACGTTAGCGCTTTGCGTTGATGCCTGTTAATGTTTGTACAGAAATGTTTCTGTGAGTTTACCTGTCGGAGACGAGCTCTCGTGGATGATGTTTGCTAAGCGCCATCATTTCAGTTCTGTTAGCTAACGAGTGACGGACAGTAGGAGGAGCTACGTTTCTCGCATTAATATCAGCGTTCATACTAAACCTGGAATTGAATCATCTGTGAACTTTTCAGCTGTTTTGGACGGAAAAATCTTTTTGATTTAATTTGAAGCCTTATTTGAACTTTTGGACATTTTTATTTATTTATCTGCACATTATATTTTCATTTAAAAATGAAGATTTCATTCACTTTAATATGCATTGTTTATTTGATATTTATTGTGATGGTCACATTAATGTTAAAATACATTTGTTTAGTTTCAAACTTTTTTATGGTCATTATTTTAATTGTGAGAAGAGACAATATGGTGATGTTCACAGGTGGGCAGGCTTGAGCAGGTGAGGTAAGATTGAAATAATCGTTGACTAATTGACTAATAAAACAATCTTTAGTTGCAGCCCTAGGAGAGACATGATAAGAGACGGAGTTAAAGAGGTAAGAGAGGAACATGTGGAGTGAGACGCCCTCATTGTGGGTTGAAATCAAAGCAAAGGCGATGGAGGGTGGGGGACATGCAGAAAGACAGAGTGTGGAAATGGTGGCCTCGTATCATCTCTGACAAAGCTGGGACAGTGTGACAGAGCGGATTAAACCAACTCCCCCTCAAAACAGCCAAAAGAAAGCCTTGCAGCTGGTGGCTCAGATCATGCCTATCAATGACACTGGAGACTATGCCCCCACCCACCCAACCCCCACCCAATCAAGCTAACCAGCCTTAATGTTGAACAGCCCTAAAGCTCCTTAGACTGGCTCCGTTACACAGGGCTACACAGAGAGCTGAAGCCTCAGCTTTGATTGTTTTTGTGGCATGCTGAACTTGTGCAAATCCCCCAACTGTACAACTTCTGATTCCACACCAAAAGTTTGGACCAAACTTCCGTGGCTTGGCACGACTACAGTGTCCATTTGTGGTGTTTGGGTGTTAAGAGGCTTTGCTGGCGCAGATTAATTAGCGTGTGGCTAAAGCTGGCTGAGCTGCCATATCAGGCTTCATCCTGGAGAAGAAGAAAGGAGGTTGTAAAGAGATTAGCCAAACGACAGAGATATCACATGATTACCACGGCCGTCACCTATTCTTCTGTGCCAGGAGCTTTTCAGAGGGCATTTGGAAACTGCATCTTTACCCAGTGCTCGGAGCGGGAAACAAACTGTTTTTGTCTGTGCTCACAGGCCACGGACATAAGGTCCATTTCCACAGTGATATTGCTGCTTTCACCATTTTTACTAAGAAGCTGCGTGATTCACTGTGGATAAATTCACCAGCCAGAACCAAGATTAAGTCTTTGGCTGATGGCCAGTGGTACTTTCCCACTAACACAAAGAAATAGTTTCACAAAAACACAATTTTTAAAGCCTCTTTAGCACTAAAAAGAGAATAGATGTAGGAAACCTCAAGGTCATTAAATCTCTGTTTAATGTTCCTGACATTTCACAACCTGCATCTGTTTCCACACTGGCAAGAAATTGAGAGGAGATTTTGACTGAAGGGGAGGGGACACACAAAATCCTCCATGACAGCAACGTCACCAGCAGTCCAGGAACCACAAGTGCAAGCACAATCGACACATTCCTCACATCTCTTTGACTTGTTTACTGTAAGGCATTAAAGATCTCTGGTCATGAGGAGTCACAATGGTACCTTCATCCTGATAACTCGTAATCATCACAGAGAGGCTGTGATGCGTCACTGAGGACTGCTTGCTCCTCCCCCCACCACTCAGGACTCGCAGAGCCGTATCGTATCGTGTTGCCTCTGACCTGCAGTTTTACTGGATGTAGTTACAATCTTACAGTTCATTGGTATTAACTACAGGCAGCTAAAAAGTACAGCACAATAAAGCAGAAAATTAGAATATGAAGAATGCAAATGAAGAATAGAAAAGAACTAACATGTGTCTGTCCTCTTCAAACTGTTACACGTTCTGCATGAAGAGTAATCATTGTAATATTTTCTTTTAAATGACATCAGTTGGTGTCCCTAGATATTAATATTATTTGAGAACTGCAGTATTTTCATCATCAGTTGTTGGTGTGTTTGTTGCTATGAAATCAAAAGTCCCCTCGATCTTTGGAGTTTACCTGAAGAAAACTAGCATGGCATAAAGACCGAGACTCATGTAGATATACACACTGCTTTGATTCTGCCGTAATCAAACAGTGACCGTATCATCAGCAAGTTTAACATTAAAAATGTTAAAAGTTGAGTTATCCCTACATTCCCACAGTAAATAAAAGTCCCCTGTGGGCCCCCGGGGGGGGGGGGGGTTGCTGTTAAGTGTATGTCACTACAGTGATGTATTCATCAAAAAGGATTCTGTCCAGCTGATTCTTCTGAGGTTCATCTTTAGCTGTGAAAGGCAAAGCGTAGATAAGCAGTAGATGACTGCGGTTGTACGGCCACTGACATTCAGTTGAACAGCTGTGGTAAACTCACTGGCATATGCCCAGTACCCAACCATGCAATACTATTTCCATATACTGTAGTGTTATTTGCACATTAAGGACATATAGCATTAATACGAGCATTATAATTTTTTAGCTGCATAAGCAGCAGAATGAAGCTAAAAAGTTGTAGAGTCACAAAATTTTAGAGCTACTTTTTAATTGATTTGCCACATTAAAACTTTAACTCACGGCTTCCTAACACACCCCAAAGCTTGCTCACAAATATGTGGAGTGAACTGAAGGCGCTATAATCACAGCAGTTTTTTAAACAAATCAAAATGTAAACCATGCACCCACTGTGCTCTGAGACGCTCTGGATCGTTTGAGCGGCATTTTCTCGCTGTCGTGTTCTTGGGCTCAGTGGGAGATGGGATTGTATGGATGGAAGTCTGGAGATCGGACGCCTGTGATTTCGTGAAAAAAGATTTGATGGGATGATTTCACTGGCAACGAGCAATTTGCACAAATCATCTTAGTAAGCAGCTTTTAAAAATAGCTGCAGACAAGCTCTAAACGAGTGTTGCTGTGTTCACATATAGATACAGAGATTTACTAATACTCAACTTGAAGTTGGTAGTTATGTTCTTACACTACATCTGTTCTGGCATGTTTAATTTGTGCACCATTCTTACTCAAGTCCCTAATGACATAATTAATAATTGGAAATTCTGACTGACTTAAACTACCTGAATGTAGTTTTCTACAGTTTTAGGCCAGGAATGCAGTTTGTTCACTAATGAACCTTTATGGTCCTATATTTGTTTCCATTCTATAGTTATATGCGAATGGTTATGGGAACCAATGCAGAGGCTATGAAAACAAACTTGCATGCAGTCCTCCAAAAATATAACAATGCCTTGTCCAGCGGTGCTGTGCAAAGGTTAAACATTCATTACAAAGAGGGGAAAAAGGTCAAAGTTGCAAACATCACAAGAATAAACAAGAAAAAAAATCTGCCATTTGCAGAGCTGAATTCAGTTTAGTCAATGAAATTATTAAAATAGAACGACAAATATTCTCCCTGCAAACACCATATGTAGGACATTCATCACTTAACCAAGCTGTTTGAATGATCAGGCTTTTTTTTCCTTCAGTAATCATACATATCATACAGGAATGTGTACATGTACACAGAGTAGTGCAAAGTGGAGAGCACTGTACCTTACTGAAAACATGAAAAGTAACCATCACAGTACAGCTTCACTAAAAACTCTGAAATATTTGATAGTAAATGGAAAATGAAGCAGCCAGAGCTTACCGGTGTTTACAAGGATAATAGGATAATGCTATGTTTAATGTATGTTTTTGTTTGTGCGTCTGTTGTCTGTTTTCTTGATGATTTCCTCCTCCTTCCCCTCCTTTCGGCACCTCTTGCCAGTACCAAATTCCTGCATCTGCATGTGTTATGAAGTAGAAAAGAATCCAGAGAGCTTTTCTTGGGAAGGTCACCTTTGGGATGTGTTCACTTAGAAAAGGAATAAACAGTTTTCTTTGTCAAAAAAAAAATGCAGGTAAAACAGATTTTTTTTCTGGATACTTGCTTTTTCAGTTATGCAGGGCAACAGGCCCTCCACTGGTAAGGGCAGCCTGGCTCCTTCATTTAGCTCCATCCAAAGTTTCAGGTCATAAATCTGCTGGGATTGTGAACTGCTGCTACAGCTGGATTAGCTCGCATGTCATCTCAACAACTGTATCCACTAGCTGACTGACTTTGGAAGAGACTACTAGTCTCAGCAGTGTAGCGGAGACATACAGACTACAGTTATATCATTTTGTTATGATAAAAAAAAAAAAAAAAAAACGCACATGGGTTTGTGGGCACGTGCCCGGCTGCCCATTGGATAATCCAGCAAGATTACAAGACAGGAGAATAAAACTTGTCAGAATGTATTAAATCTTTCCATTTAACATAGAGGAATCAGTAAAGCAGCAAAGTCTAAGAGTAAAATGTATCGGAACTAATCTCACTTTATATTTGGCTGAATGTCCGCTGTTTTCTCATATAACACCTAAAAAACTAGAAGAATCTGTGTAGTTATCTATTGCCTCTTTTCCACCACTACCTACTCGGCTCAACTCAGCTTGGCTCTGCTCGGTTTTTAGGGTTTTCCATTAGGTGGTAGTACCTGTTACCAGGTCCTATGAGTTGAGCTGAAAATGTAACATCAACAGACTGCGTGCCACTGATTGGCCAGGGGGTGACGTCGCTAGATGAGTCATGAGAGCGACCCCTTCACAAGAATCGAACCCGCTGTTTCTGAAACCCGGCAACAAGGGAAATGGCTACACGCTAACCAACACAGATGTTTTTGTGCTAGGTGGCTGAATCCAGAGGGAGCTAGATGAAGCGACCGTTTGCGTTTGTGTTGCATATGAATGATGTCACGGGGGTTTTGCTGTAACAGAAATGTCAGTAACATTCCTATAGATGTGCTGTTTGTTAATCCAGATGGGCAGTCAGCGCTGGTGCCCGTCAGCATCCGGCCTCACGCAGGCAGCGTTCCTCGGGATGTCATGTGATCTACCATATGACTAATAGAACCCATGGAGCTGCTGTCAGCGCTGGGTTCATACATGTTAAGCGCAACACAACACATGCCCTGAGCCATCAGCTTTCTCCAGCTTCACGTTGTCTCTGACCATCCAGCTATTTAAGGCATACCCTGTTGCTGGGCTTTTCCAGCTCTCCCCCTCTCTGCACACACACACTCAGCAATGTTTGACGTGTGTGTATAAAAGTTATCTAACGTTCATCTAACTTTTTGTGCACGTAAAGCTTTGTGTTTTGGACATCCTGCCCTTTCTTTTTGTTGCTCTTTGTCACTCGCTGCTTCTTTGTTTCTATCTTTGTTCTTATCTGTTTGGACAGGCAGCTCATTACTCATCATTACTGTCTTCTTGGAGTCTCTCACCCTCTTCATACATTTTTGATTTTCTGTTCTTTTGCTCTCACTCTCCTGCTCTCCCTTCCTCTCTCATTGGGCTTCACAGCTAATCCAAAATGCATTTTAAAAAAATCACAGTGCACTCCCTGAACTGCAAAAAGATGCTATTTTTCCCCTTTAGAGAGATACTTCAGAGAGCTTCCCCAAGTGCTGTTAAAAAAAATGTGTCCCAACAAATCAATGGAAACAGCTTTTCACTTTATTCAAATGAAAGCTTATCAGCATGTCCACCTGACCCATCTGTTTTTGGTGGGGTTTGTAGATATTGGAAATGAAATTATGATGAGAAAACCCTTCAGAAAGGAAATGTATTTACTTATTTATTCATTGATTTCTTTTTTTTTTAGTCTGCTGGCAGAGTGCATGTTGGATAATTGCCAGGCATTTCTGTGACAATTTCGGAATAACAATTAGGCTTGAAAGAGCAACAAAAGAGCACACGATGTGTGACTGTGAGCTGATAACTACCTCTGAGCTAATGTGGCTCATTTAACATCCAGCCATAGCTTAAAGAATTCCAGGAGCTTGTAACAGAACAAGATTAGAACATTTAGAACAGACTGATGTTGAATTACTGCTATTAGATGCTGCATATATTAAATTATGTAAATAATCTGCAAAGGTTTCGCAGCATTACTGAGTTTAAGTGAAAGGTTTATAAAAATACACACAGTGTGTGACCACATCAGGTCCATATATGAAGGTTTTTTTCAGTTTTAGCAGTAGGGGTTTACTTGCATCTTAAAAACGATCTGGCAGTTAAAGATCTGTAATATTTTAGAAGGGAGGTTCATTAAGCGGAGTGTTTGAAGTATTCTTGGGGTTGTCCAGCAATGGTGCTAATGAAAAGAGGAACAGGAAGGCTTTGGGAGGTAGCATTTTGCTACATTTAGCTCTTTCTCCTCGGCCTTTTGTTGGCTTGAATCAGCATGCTAATCTAACACTTTAATTTGAGGGCTGATCTGTGCTGTAGTGGCATGGTAACATTATTGGTAAAACTTTTGTCAAGCATGTTCAGAATGCAGTTTGGCCATAAAGCACTGATAGGCTTATGCTCATGCAGGGCCTGGAGCCAGGTAGGTGAACGCTTTCTCTGCAGTTCCAGAACACACACACACACACACACGCCAATCACCATCCTGCCTAACAACCAGATCTTCCCCACTTCTCCAGCCCAGTCCCTACTTCACAAGCTCCCCTGACTCGTGTTACACCACCGCCCACTGACAGGCTGCTTCGAGTGAGGCTAAAACGACACAGTAAGCCCCCCCCCCCCTCTTTTTCATTTGAAGGAAAATAGTAAAGCAGGATGGTGGGCGTAGCCTCTTTCTTATGGCTTTTTATTTCTTTTGTGGGTGGGGTGATTTTTGAAGTGCTGTCAGTGAGTGCAGAAGATGGATCCTCTCCTGTGGGGGTTGAATGAGCATGTTGGAGTGTGTGTATAATGTATGTAGGGCAGCAACTAAGGATTGTTTGAATTATTCAAATTATATATATTTTTTATTATGTGGATTAAACAGGAAACTGTCAACTACAAAATGAAAATCTCAGAAATATAATAACTGAAAATGATTTAATTGGGCTGCGCCTGTTCAAATAGCAATTTTCAGTGATCTGGCAAATAACTGTTTGATTCTTTTAGCACTAAGATTTATTTAAATGGAAAATTCTATTCCATTTAAGTTTCTGACCGTTTCTGACGACACATGTATATTACACTTGAGTCAGTGAAACCCAACTGTGGTACTGCATGAGGAAGTCAGGGGTGGCAGAGAAGTATGTGAGGGTGGTGCAGGACATGTATGAGGACAGTGAGACAGTGGTGAGGTGTGCGGTAGGAGTAAGAGATCAAAGCGGGTGTGGGATTACATCGGGGTCGTCTCTGAGCCCCTTCTAGTTTGCAGCGGTGATGGACAGTTTGACAGATGAGGTCAGGTAGGAGTCCCCGTGGACTGTGATGTTTGCAGACAACATTGTGATCCGTAGTGAGAGTGGAGAACAAGGAGGAGCGGCTGGAGGTGAAGACACATGCTCTGGAGAGAAGAGGAATGAAAGTCAGTGGATGCAAGACAGACTGCATGTGTGTGAATGAGAGGGAGACGGGTGTAACAGTGAAGCTGCAAGGAGCAGAGAGAGTTTAAATATCTGGGGTCAACCATTCAAAGCAGTGGACTGTGCACAGGAGAGGTCAAGAAGAGCGTGGAGACGAATGTGTGGTTTGAAGGAAGAAAGATTTTTTAGTTGGTTTTTACTGTTGGTCATTTTATTGATCTCGACTCTGTGCCGTGGAAATGATCTACATTTTGAAACATGAATGTGCTGGACTGAATAAAGGCTGCCTGTCACATAACTGACTCTGCATCAAAATGTTCTTTTACATGCAGATGCTCTTAAAGGCGAGCAGAAAACTGCTTTTTTACATTATTAATGTGCTTTGTGAGCCACTGATGTACAGTATTTATTTTCTGTCTGTCTCTCCTTTTGGGGTGCAGTTGGGCAGCATTGTATTAAATCCAAATCCCTTTGAATCCTTGTTTACGTCATTTAAATTAGTGTGTTTACTAAAACTCTTCTGTTTTTACTGTCATATCGAGAATATAATTCAAACCTAAACCTTGGACATGCTGCTGAGCTGAAGGGTTGTTGAGCTTTCAGTACATATTTGATCCCTGCTCTGTGACATCAATCAGCCCCATCCTGACTCATTTTTCTGCTTGCTATGAGGGAAATCTGCGTTTGCTCCTCGAGGGGAAGCTGTACTGTAGCTGCAGGTAAAAAGCACACAGTGAAAATAATGAATAATTATTCACAGAATGTATTTGGCTGATGTTTCGCCTGAAGGATGCGCTCATTGTCAGGCTGCACATAAACACGTCGTCTGGTTGTAGGCTGAGTTTGTCAGAAGATATTTAGACCGCCCTCTCACAGTTATAGCATTCTTGTAGTTGTTTATTTCATGCTTAAAAAAAGCTAATCATTATTGATATACATCACAATTCAAATACTATTCACGAGGAAGAAAACATTAAGTTTGTTAGAACTTATGGATACTCACAATGGTGAGCGTATGTGAGCTTTTGGTGCGCTTTCAGGGTTAAATGGCTAAGATTTAATCATAATATATATCAAACTGTTTAAGCTGCTGCTGCCACTGCAAGCCGCCCATACTCCATCTTTATGCTTTGTGTGACTCAATCAGTGTTACATCTGTCATCATTACTATCTGCTTTGTTCTGTACCGGGCCCAAGAACAGAAGCGTACCACCAGAGCTGACTGGCTGCAGGTGGGAATGGCCGTCCTTTTTCTATTTGAAATCGCCTCCATGTGATGAAATAAGGGAAAGAGCTGGTGACACAAACACGAATAAGAGTAAACTCTGCTTGCATTATCTGACCCAGCATGAAGGAATTATTGGAGCAAAGCATTTGTTGCAGATCAAGTCCAACACCGATGGAATAGATACATATTTTGTGTGTAAAATACACAGTTGAACAGTATATCGTGGTGGTTCAGCAGCCTAACCAGAAAATTGGACCATAATTTAACTGGTTATCATGTTAGTATGTCTGTACTGTGTGTGGCCCTTTAATCTGTAAAATTCTTTGCTGTGAATCAAAGCCATTGGTGAATTGCTGAGGAAGTAGGTCATAGCAACCATCCCTCTCACTGTCTCTCTCTTAATCCTCTCATTCCCAAATCCCTCCTCTTGCTGCATATATGAGCCTTACATTTCACACTTCAGTCTTTATTTCTCTTCATTCTTTCTTTGCATAACTATAACACGAACTGTTTGATAGAAGCTTTTATGCAGAGTGCCTCACAGGGATAAGAGTGCGTATATTTAAGGCATGTTTGCCCCCCGTGGGAATCAAACCTGCAAACTGATGAGAGGCAGGAATTTAAATATTGTTTTTTTTTCTTAATTTCTGTAATTTTGCATAGCTGTTCTTCACGTCATAATATTCTGATTCATTGTCAGTTCAGTTTTTTTGCAATACAGCATATTTTATATGCCAGTTTTTCATGAAGCAGCTCAGTCCAAAATCTCCCGGTCACACTTGTCTCCCTCTCTCACCTCCTCCCGCTCTCTTTCTGCCAGGGTCTCTCGGCCAGTTGATTTGATGACATGGCTGCTGTTTGATGTGGGCTGAAAGTGTCACGAACGCTTTCTGTCTCTCTTTCTCATGCACGCACGCACGCACACACACACACACGCACACACACACACACACACACACACACACACCCTGCAAGCGCATGTGACGAGGTGGAGATGATGCTACAAACACCGAAATAGTAAACTGTGCTTGCCTGCAAAACTTTTTGGCATCGCAAACTTTGTGTTTTGAGAAGCGAGCTTAGAAAACCTGAATTTATTTTTCTTTCTTTGGTCAAAGATTTATCCATCACACAGCTGATTGGCTGACCTGTTAGGAGCTAAAGTAGATGAAGGAGGTGACAAAAAAAGAACAACCTAATTTTCAGCAAGAGCTGCAGCAGCTCATCAGTTTAATCGGCCAGTTAACGGATAGTCAGTCGTTTTTATATATAATTGTACTTGCTGTAAATGGAAAAAACATAGAGCTCGATTTCACCCTGGAATATTTTTTATCAGCATATATTCACAGCCATGAACATGCTAGTAGAGTTCAAAGCAGAAGAGACTCAGTTAATAATGAAAACAGTTCTTACTTGATGCCGTAATAGAGTTGTGATAGAATTATACATGAAAATGTGCTTTAAATAAAATTTGTGAAGTTGTTTGAATTTGGCCAGTAATCTTGTGAAAATAATTCTTAATCAATCATGATATATTGCAATCTTATAAATCCAGCATTGCATTAAGGTGTGTGTGTGTGTGTGTGTGTGTGTGTGTGTGTGTGTGTGTGTGTGTGTGTGTGTGTGTAACTTATTTTAATTAAGAGACAAAGAAAGAAAAAGTGTCTCAGTGTCTTAGATTTATTGCCATTTAAAGTGGACTGAACTGACTGCTTTTCCTTATTTTCCATCATTCATACACACTCTGATATGAAGGCAACAGTAACCACTCATTACAACCAAGATAATGCAGAAATGCACATGTTGAACTTGTGCAGCAATGGAAGACCACACCGGCTGCCACTCCTGTCACCCGAGAACAGGAAACTGAGGATATAGTTTGTACAGCTCATCAAACCAGGATATCAGAAGATTAGAACAATGTTACCACGTCTGGCGCTTCTTGATTTCTGCTGTGGCATTCGGATGGTGGGGTCAGAATTTGGCAAAAGGAACACGAAATGATATATCAGCAATTCAGGCTGCAGGTAATGATGTGATGGCGAGTGGAACGTTTTCTTTGGGCATCTTTGTAGCAATTGAACATTGTTGAATACCACAACCCACTTGAGTATTGTTGTTGACCATGGCCGTCCTTTTGTGACCACAGCACACCCATTTTCTGACACCTGCTGCCAGCAGGACCGTGTCACAAAGCTCAAATCATCTCAGACTGGTTATTTGAGCATGAGAGTAGAACACCGCAGGGATGTGGTGGAATGGGAGGTTTGCGTCGTGGATGTGCTGCTGACAGATCTGCAGTAATGGTGTGATGCAGTCATGTCAGTGTGGACCAGAGTCTCTGAGTTTATGCCATGAAGCATTAAGGCAGTTCTTAAAGCAAAAAGGGGTCTAATCCAGTACTAGCATTTCCTAATAAAGTGGCAGATGAATGCACTTCTAGATTTTTCTTCTTTTGTCACACACTAGCCGCCATCCAGCTGCTGTTCAAATCTTGTGTTTACAAGTAGTAGCTAATAACAATAAAGCTGGCTTAAAGGGAGAGAAGAGGATGAACTGAGAAGTCGGCACGCAGCAAGGCACAGCATAAAATACACCAGGATTATTTTGAACTAAGAATCATGCAAAGTAGGTATAGTACAGTTTAAGAGCATAATGGGTCCCCTTCATGCAGTTCTAGTACTGCGTATTGCCAGGGTTTGCAACAAAACACCACTGAAGTTGTAACCTTGGGCTTTTGGAAATTGTGCGACACATTTTCCCTTCATTTTCTTGGCATTTTAAAGACCTACGAAACTCTTTAATCATGAAAATAAATATTAGAGTTGCAGCTCCAAAAGCGAACCATCTTCTCTGAGCTGAATCTCTAATGTCTCACAGTAAACCTCTGTATTGCTTAACTCCAGCACACGCTCGTTCACTTTGCTATGATTATGTGAAAAGCTATTAGAA
Source organism: Cichlasoma orientale (assembly GCA_034780415.1). Lineage (NCBI taxonomy): Eukaryota > Metazoa > Chordata > Actinopteri > Cichliformes > Cichlidae > Cichlasoma > Cichlasoma orientale. The sequence continues at coordinate 629,400 of JAVDPK010002619.1, forward strand.
TTGAAATAAAATTAGAGTGAAGCCAGACTATGGTATAACTGCAGAATGATATGTGATGGCTATAAGGAGTAAAATTGATATGTCTAACCATAGCAAATGCACCTTTTTTCTTTCCCCCTCTCGTCTCACATTGACTTACACTTTTGCTCTTTCACTCAAACACACAGTGCCTATTGAAGTGTATGTGTGTCTCTCTCACACACTATTTAATAGAGTGTGGGTGTTCAGCTGGAGCAGAATGAGAGCAGCAGCTGTGAGTAGTCGACTTCAGGTTACCATAGAGAGAGAGAGAGGTAGGAAGAGAGAGAGACAGAGGGGAACACTTAAAAAACAGGAGATTAAAAAAATATTTTTAGTGCTATCCTCTTTTCTTCTTTTAATCTCTACATGTGAAACAATATTTATCATTCTTTTTTGGTCCGGCCAGTTGACCCGCTTCTTTCTGATGCTGCTGCCGATGCAGAGGCAGCGGTAGGGCGCGTGGGAGTCTTTCAGCTGTAACGGGAAAATACCAGGAGAAAAAACGTTACTGCCCTCAGTGCTGACAGGAACGAGAAAGGATGCAATTAATGCAATTTACAAAATAACATCAGCTATGACATTTACAGTATGTTTGTCATGACACTCTGGAGGAGGTTTAATGTAGCCAAAGCGCTTTCTTAATGTCACTATTAGTACACATTACGCTCAGAGTAAAATGAGTTGCAAGCACGGGTGTCTAATTGGATGTTTTTTGTTTTGAGAGCTTTTCTGCAGCTTAACATCAGTTTGCAGAGAAAATTAGATTACTGTAAGCGGCAGACTGACTGATATTAACCTATAAAGGATATCATATGTTTTTGTAGCATCTTAGGAATCCTCATCAAACATGTTACATTCACGTAAAAAATGAATACTGGCCAATTTGTTGAATGCTAAATATCATCTATGCGCCCTTTGAGCCGGAAAACACTAAATCTGGATTTCCTCCTGTCACGAACAGGCAGAAGATGCTGTTGTTCCACAATAAAGCTTGGATAACCAAATCATTGGTAACTGCAATTTTAGAAAAGTGATGAAGGTGTTCAACTCAGGAGTACAGGAATCATCAAATTGTTTTAGCCCATTCCCAATTTAAGTCCATTAATATTGGGTGCCTTTGATACGGAATTCAGTCCCATATTTATATTTGCAATATTGATCAAAACACACCTGAAAAATGCTGGTTGATCCCAAACTGAATGCTCTCATTCAAAACTATTTAGTATGTAAGCATAAATTACTAACATGCTCTAAAATGAATGTGATGAATGTGACTCTTAAATTTACGTGGTGAAATAAGCTGCAGAAAAGAGGCTCCAGTGTTTTCCAGACGTCTACATGTCCTACCTGTCAGTGCCAAAATATGTGAAGCAAACACTAACGTGGACAACTCATGATCAGGTGTGGGCTGCTGCAGAAAAAATACAAGTCATATATGAGGAAGATATATAATGAACCCCTCTGTGGCGGAGTAATAACAATGAATCTTTGTGGTCTTAATGGTGAACTTTTACCTTTACCTGTTCAAGCCACCCTTTCAACCACTCAGGATGTGACCTGTGGTTGGGCAATTAATATAATTTTAATTTCAATTATGATTTAGTTCTAAAAAAAGAAAGAAAATTGGAATAAAGCAGTTCATTTTTGCCACAAAGCTCTCATTTGTCTGTGCAGCAGTGTGCGTTTGCCCTCCCTAAAAGCCCGAACACACTCAACCTTTTCAGCATGAGCCAAGATGACGACAAAAGAGACTTTGGTCAGTGAGATCCAGTGCAGGTGTCTCTGTCTGCTAAATTGGATACGCGGTAAAGGAAGGGGATAATACGTGCCTGGATTGTCATCAATACCAGTCCTTAGGATCAGCTGAGACACCCCTAGTTCATACTAAATGCAGCTTCAAATTTTGAGATGAACCATCTCAATTATGTCTCAAATAAATAGGAAAAAAGCATTCATCGTATAATGGTGCAGTTATGTTTAAAGTGCTTCAGGCAGGTTATTAAAATAGATACAGGAAGAGAGTTCTTTGAAAGATACTCAGGGTCTTCGGGCAGCTTTTGTCTCACAGGTTCAAATACTCAGACTCATACCTGCATAAGTGCCCTTTAGCAAAACGCTGAACCGCCCACCTGCTGCAGAGAAAGAGCCCACTCAGGGCTGGTAGGGGTGATGGTGTCTAACACTTTAGGTGAGCGTACTGTATGTGTGTCAGAGGGGGTTTGCCAAGAAACGGATTCCTCGAGCTACTGTGCGAGCTGGTGACAGAAAAATGGCGGCCGAGTCTCAACATGTGCGAAACAGGGAGGAGGTGTGTGAGAGGCTGTGAGCGGAAGAGGCGCTCTAATCGAAATGTCAAAGAACGCCTCTGAGTCATCACAAAATGGAAGGCTGTTCAGGCCAGGATGTCGATGGTGTGGGTTTGTGGGCCGATGCCAGTTTATCACAGGATGTTGGAGAGACTGCACCAATTATGTGAAGTTTTTTTTTAGCCATGCAAGCTGCCTCGAGACAGTGATGGTGGTTGGTCAAGCCCACCACTTGGGTCCAGACTGCGCAGCATTTCATTAAAGTCTATCCAACAGCTGATCAGGTTTATAGATATTTATACGTCACACAAGAAGAAGCCCACAGACCTCGGTGGTGTTTTTTCCCCTCATGCCACAATTAAATGTCGACTTCTGTTGTAGAGCTGTCATCAGAGTTATGCAGTTCTTGCTGTTATCCAGGCCTTAAATTGATAAACAAATACCTGCAAAAGTAATAATGTGCTACTTTAACTTTTTTACTGGCTAATAGCAAATGAGAGCATGTCTCTGCGACCCACTTAAAAACCAGAAATCCCACGGGGGCCCCCCTTCCCCCCCGTTGTCCAATAGCGCCAGCCTGTGATATTTTCCTGGCTAGAAGTCTGTCTTCACTCTCATCAAAATAAAACACAAGATTCATAAAACATAAACAACGGGAAACAACATAAACAATGGGAAAAAATCAGAACGAAACACCCAACCAAGAGCAGGACCACCCAGCCAAGAGCATGGCTCAACCGAGAACACAACTCCCCCGGCTCACTCACGGAGTCCCATCGGAGGAGATGCTTGCAGATGTGAACACTGCACCATCCCCTCTACCAGTTTCACTGAAACCAATGAGCTCTGCAACAATAATCCCAGAAGCACCTGGACATAAGATCAAGCAAGCATGTAGAGAACGTCCCCTGTGGAGAAGGCTGGAAGCCAAAATCAGGGACACCCGGAAGGGTGTTAGTCAGTTAATGAGGCGCAGAAGGACATCCTGAGAGACAGGTTCTGGATGAAAACAAGATGTCCATAACTGAGGTACTAGAAACTGCCAAACAAACAAACAATACTGGAGGAACACATCAAGACCAAGTGTCTGGTGGCCATTAGAGCAGACCACAGCAACCTCCCAGAACAAGAACCAGTCAGCATCACACAGGCAGACATCCAGCAACGAGTCTCCAGAATGAAGAGTTGGACAGAACCAGGACCTGTCATAATCCACTGGCTGAAGAAGCTCATAGCACTCCACGAACGCCTGACAACAGGGAGCGACTCTCTCCGCTTTTATTCAGCTTCAACCAAGGTGATGGAAAGGGAGACCGTGGTCAAGAAAGAATTTTTTAAAAAAATGTATCCACCACTGGCAACATTTTTCTGCATCATATTTGCACATCATTGAAGAATCTCCAGAGTATTTTGTTCAATTGATTGTTTCTCAGAGCAATCAAAATTAATAAATCCAAGCATGTAACACAGTAAAAAGCTTGCACATTGTTAAAAAATAACATTTAAAGGCAAATAAAATAAATACTGTGTAAGTGCACCCTTCAAAGCATGCATATTTACTGTTGTTTTAACCATCTAATCCTGATGTTGCTAAGTGCTTGAAGTTTTAGTTGAGTCAGTGTGGGAATAAGGGTCTCCTTCAATATTTCTGCCATTAATCGATCGAGCCTTCCTCCAGCCTAGCTTACTGTCTCCCCGTTGGCTTCAGAGTAATGCATTGTAGCAAAGCAATTAAATTTACAAGCATTCAGCAGCTACTGCAGCACTCCGTCTGCTTTTTTTCTCCAGTGCTCACGAAGACAACAGCCCTAACAAACCCATGCCCTCCCTTCATCTTCACGTTCCACATGGTGTCATCTTGTTTAGGGTGAACTTGGGTCCTTCACGATGGGAGAAGGCTGGAGGTCGTGACTGATGTGGGTGAAGAAAGTGTTGGAGGGAGGGGGGCAATTCTGCTTCGACACAGCTACTGCTTTGTCTGGATGTCACATTCTTGAGAAACACTGGCAGCTCTGTTCTCATCCATGGCAGCAATTTCTGGTCAGATCAGCAGAAAACAAGGTTTCTGTGTAGAAAATGGACCCTGCATGTGTGCTCCTTCCCCTCCCAGGGCGGTTTCTCTCTGAGATTTGAAACAGGTGACGGCTGATGACACAGTCTGTTGGTGCAAATATCAAATCTGTGACCTAACTTATTGCATTCATAAATCTGGAACAGTTCATGTACATAATCAATGCAGGGCTTTTTTTCCCTCTCAGATTAAATGAGTAAAGATGACAGTGGAATTGACCCGAGTTTTAGAAATCAAGTCCAAGTCAGAAACATGCTCGTGGAAAGCAGTGCTGTTCACATCTGGACTAATGCATGTTGTCGAGTTCTTTAACAAATTTCCCCGAAATCAAATTCTAGGTTGCTTAAAAGAAGTGACTTTATTTATAAGAGGTGAGAAATATGCATGGTGCAGTTTTATCTACATTTAGTAATTTTTCTTTAATTGCTTTATTTTTGGTGCTTTTTTCTTTGGTTACTTTGCTCCTACATTCAAACATATTCAGTTTACAAACAAAACAGCAAAAAGTAAAAACGAATGCAGTCCCATCACTCCATAAGACATTCTTCCCATTTGGATACATCTGTATAGTTCTGCAAATTTGTTGCATGAAGTAATGAATTTATCAGCATTTTGTGGGCTTGTTTTGTTTCTGCAAGAACTGGTAGTCAGTCACCAGTTATGTTCGAGGAGGCCAGTTTTGGACTCACAGTTACTGTGAAGAGCAAAAGAGGGACTGCGTCTGTGGCTAATGTTTGACAGAGTGTTTGAATTTCAGTAGCTTTTTAAAAATGATCTGATCTCCTCAGTGTCTAAGTCAAAGTTTTGTAATTAGTGGGATATTCAACAACAACAACAAAAAGTCCAACACATATGTCACAATTAAACAAAGCATGTTCCTTGCTGGGAGTGTCCTAGAGGGATTATCTCAGGCTGTGTTTTTTAATCTCATTGGAAAACTTTGGTGGGATTTAAACGAGGTAGCAGCAGTTTAATAAACAATAAAAGAAGCCTTTAAATTTTGACTTTGGCTGGTGTGTGTGTGTGTGTGTGGGGGGGGGGGGGCTTTATTTACTGTTAGTCCTTAGCTTTCAAAAATGGCTCAAAGACTCGGTACCAAACCTTAATTGATGTTTTCTATAAATTTATTCACATCACTGGAGTGTATTGCAGAAATATATTTGAGTGTAAACAAAGAGTGTGCTGAAAGCAGACCTCTCTGGCTCATGTTCAGGTGAAATATGAGGTGCATTTTGTACAGTAGGACACATTCAATCTCAGTGCTCCACTTCCTTAAGGCAGTGGTTCTTTTCCCGGTGCCTCGGAGACTGATTGGATGCACACTTGTTTTCCTTCCAGCCCCATTGCACTAATTAGTTCTCCCTGGATAAAGACTGGCTAATCAGCAAAACTGGCCACTGTGGCGGTTTGTTGGAATGAAAACCTGCAGACTCCAGGGCCTTAATGGCACAGAGCTGAGAATAACAGTTTTATAGAGTGCCAGCTCATCTCTGTATGACTCTAACAAATTAGAGGGCTTACCTGCGGCTCTGGCCCTGCCGCTGTGCTACTGACCCTCTGTTTTGCCAGTTCTCACCTCTCCAACCAGCCACATGGCAGGACTGGACTGTGATAGAGGTGTCAGGTCATGGCGGTGCAGTCTGGATGGAGCGGATACAGTTTCCATTCTGGAATAACGAAAAACAACTTGCTTCTCTTTACTTTAGATTTTATGAGCTCGATCCCAAAACTATACAAGTGACCAAAGTGACGGTTAATAAAATTAATATTCCTGTATTATGGTTAGCCAACAACAAACTAAAACAAACAAAAACACTAGAAATAAATAAAAATAAGCACTAAAATGTTACAAGGTTTTTGTGTATTTTTGTTTTCACATTAACAAGCTTAGCGTTTTGTAAAACAAACAGTTTCTCCCCATTTTGTGATATTTTAAAGATTAATTACCAATAAGTGGCAGATCAGCAAATAGGAAAAGACTTTGAACTTGATGAGGCTAAAATTTGGTGGCTCTGTCCTTTTTGTTGTTCTGAGCTAGTGTTGAGAGTTGTTCACAGTTGTGCAGAGTTGTGCATCAGTAATGCGATTGCCTTTGTAGTGCTGCAGAGGGCTAGCATGGTAAATACAGCGCCAGTGTGGAAATCTCCATTTCTGTTGTGTTGCTAGTTTTTCCACCCACCCCACATTATAGGTTGTGCACCCCGTTAATTTAATAATTAACACCTGCTCATTTAAAGGTTGCAAGGTATCCTTGGTGTAATTGCTTGATCTAGGTCCCTCGCTTTGACACTTTCATCTCGTGTCAAAGAAAAATGATCCCAGCTGTGTTTGTCTTTCTTTTTTGTATTTGTTTTTGCAGCAGTCGTGTCTGCCTGTGCCTGTGCATGCATTCATGGGGAACCAATAGATTCTTACCATTTTTCTTTTTGCTCTTAACCCCTTAACACAATCTGATGTCTTCATAGGGACATTTCCCTGTCTGAAATATAAACAAAGATTTAAGTGTTTCATTTTTTGATTATTGGTACCAATTGCAAATAAGGAGAGTTGATGTATTTAAACAGACTTTTGACAAATGGCAGGCGAGGAAGTGTAATCACTGTGTACTGTCATGACAATGCAGGTAAGAATGCATTGTGATTAAGAGAGAACTCATACATTAAGACTTAATAAATTATCTTTGCTTCTGGTCACATGGGTCACATAGGGGTGACCCAGCTGCCGTGGATGTTGTATTTATTTATTTATTTTTTTACATTAATAAGCATTTGTGGATGTAAACAAAATGTAAAATGTGAGTTTTTAATTAATTGTGAAGGTTTCTTAATTTTGCCAATAAAAACTGTGACCGGAGGGTGTGACGCTCACCCGGCAGGGTCACTAACCTTTTTTAGGCCTAGTAAAATAACAGTGCTCATGTCCATATGTGGCTGCAAGGACATATTTTTATGGTCCTGCATGCACTAATAAACATGTCAGTTACAATCAACAGTATACTGTAGTTCAAATTTTGAACACCTTGCCAAAGATGTGTGTGGCACGGAAGCCTTCGGTTAGTCCCGACACACATTTAGCGACACTTGTGTGTTTGTCACAATACCCAAGTATTATTGTATTTCCTGTTCACACTTTATACTCGCTTTCTGTTTCCTGGCAGGCATCCACCTCAGCTCGGCTCAGTCCACCTCTGCCTGCTACTGCGTAAAAAGACATAAAACACACAATCAATCCCATGCCGGGCAGCTGCGCGCTGCCCGTCCCCCCCGACGCCCCACTTTGAACCCACTGCCCCACCTCTCCCCTGCAGCCATGCCCCCAAACCACAGCCCGCCGCCACATAATGAAAGAAACAGTAACACAAAAATCACTGCTTGGTCATTTGAAACCCACGAAGCACTGTGGTGTCAGTTATTGCTCACTGATCATATGCATCACTCACCCCTATGCTTCTGCAAGAAAAACTTTCCTTCAGTATTCTGTCGGGATGAAGAAGATCATCAAAGGTGTTTCACTTACAAACAATCGGGCCTTTTGGGATGGATCAAGAAGAATTGGCTGGATGTGTGTGTAATAGCTCATCTGATTAGTCACTCTAGTAACTCAACATTCAGTGTGGATTGATGCCACCTAAAGATACTACTGCCAGGAGGCTGAGAGGGGGCACTGGCGGCCGACAGTTCTCTTATGCTGGCAAAGAGGAACCACCAGTTGTAGTCGATCATGATCACTATCGAGAAGTTAATAGGCCCTGGCCTTGTCAAGTTAAGACATTGGAGAACCTTGGGCACCACCTATTAAAAGATTTATGTATAAATTTGACCCTGTGTGGATTAGAAAAAATCCAAAATAAATTTAAACTTGTGCACACAAATCTTTTTTTTTTTAAATATTTAAAGTCATTAAAGATGTATACTGTTCAATCATTCCACTCCGGAAAAAGAACCATTCAAAGAAACCATGAAAAGCCCAAATTGTCGTAACACTGATGCCCATGATGAGTATATGTAAACGTCTGAGCACAGCTGTACGTACACAGAACTTTGAAAGCTTGATGAAGTTTAAGGATTGGACTTAGATGTTTGTATCTAGTAAATATTGCTCAAACGTTCAGAAACTTTTCCTTCTTTTTAAAATCTGAACAGAATCTTGCGAGTTTTGAGCCCTTTGACATACAGGAACGGAACGATCTTGTCTGAGAGTGAAAAAACTGTTCCTCTGTCCACGCCTGTGATCTCTCCTAGTTCCTTTCCTTCCCCCTCACTCCTATAACCTCCTATCTGACAAGAATCCCTGCTCCCCCTCTCCTCTGTATCTTTTATATCTTTTTATCTTACATGGTCAGGTCAGTGTTATGGAAGACTCACCTGGACTCAGATTTTTTATTTATTTATTTATTTTTTTTGCCTCTTTGTGGTTTTATAGTATTGTGTATAAAAATTTGTAAATTAAGTGAAAATGTAATAACTGCACAACTGGTTGAAAAGTTTTTTCCTCCTTTCCCCTTTTTCGTATATTCCCACTGTGTGTGTGTGTGTGTGTGTGTGTGTGTGTGTGTGTGTGTGTGTGTGTGTGTCTGTGTGTGTGTGTGTGTGTGTG
>JAVDPK010002619.1:655018-666426 GCA_034780415.1 Cichlasoma orientale
CACACACACACACACACACACACACACACACACACACACACACACACACACACACACACACACACACACAAATGCCTCCTAGGTGTACACCCAGTGTTCTGGGCATATCCCACCACAAGGAGGCCCCAGGGCAGACCCGGGACACGCTGGAGAGATTACAGTTCTCAGCTGGTTTGGGAATGCCTTGGTACGTGGCCAGGGAGAGGGAGGTCTGGGCCTCTCTGCTTAGACTGCTGCCCCCAAGACCCAGACCCCGATAAGTGGTAGAAGATGGATGGATGTCTGAAACTGCATTAAATATCAGAACTCATAGATATACCTGTGGCACCACACCAAAGGCCTTCCTCCATGTTAGCAATGAGACAGAGTTCCAGGAAACGCCGTCAATCGAGATGTCTCCTTCTGTGGAGGTAAGACGCAGCAGAGCGGACAGCAGGGTGCTCTTCCCTGAACCTGTTCGACCCAGCAGACCAACCTGCATGCAATCATAACATGAATATTTTAATGGTAAATATGATGTTTGACAGATGGTTTTTAATGATGTGATGCTTCCAGCCATCAGAGCCTGAAGACCTGAAATCCACTTTTCAATTAATACAGTAACACATTTAAAGCATTTCTAATATTATAGATTCAGCTAAATATTTTAAATTGATCTTCTTTATTAACACAAAGGAGGCAATAGGGTATAACCACCACGGTTAGCAGTGGTCAGCACTGTTGTCTCACAGCAAGAAGGTCCTGGGTTCAAATCCACCTTGTCTGTGACCTCTCTCCCCCCAGGAGTCATAATGACGAAGTCACACTGATTATAATTACTGCCAGAAACAAAGGTGGGGGCGGAGGGGCACATGTATTCTCTTTTCCACTGAAAGCTATTTGGCCGCTCGTGACTAATCATAAGGCGCTTTCATTTTCAGCATGTGTCATAACAGCATTATATCCATCCTCCACGCTCCCTCACGGCTGCGGTTACGGCATCATTAGCACATTGTTCCGCCTGTGTTATTGTTCGGCCTGCTTTATACCCGTGCTTGTACTTTGGCTCTGGAGAGAAATAACATTTTGCTCATTTGAAAATTAATAAACGAGCACAAAAACTTGATTCCTCGCCCGGATTCTTCTAATTTGTAACGAGAAGCTGGAGTCACAGTTCTTGGCCGCTTGGGGAGGAAAGGCGCCGTAAACACAACAATGATACTATCACCTGTTGACAGTTTGTTAGCAAACAGTTGCTTTGGAGCTTGGAATCATGTTTGCAGTTCAGTCCACATTCACCCCCCCGAGCTCTGTTCTAATCTCCCTCATAGCTGCTGATGAACTGAGACTTTCAGAAGAGTTTAGCAGAACTCGGACCGACGCCTTTAACACAGTAAATCAGTTCAGAGTTAATATAAAAAACACGTAGCCGTCCCTGTAACACGTCTTTCCTTCTGGCCAGTGTATCAACTCACTCTCACCTTTCTCTCATCTTGCTATGACACTTTAATTGCTTCATCACCTGTTGCTAATTATTCTTTTGTTTGATACACTTAATTAAGCAGCGGTAACATGCTCTCCCCTGCCAAGATCCACACACACCCTGTACCCATCACTCAGGACTTACGCTCTGCCCCCCATCCACAGAGAAGGAGACGTTGTTGAGGATGGCGCGGCCAGCCTCCGTGTATTTCACGGTGAGGCCCCGGACGTCCAGCTGGCCACGGTTGGGCCAGTTGTCCTGTGCGTGGGGGTTGTTGATGACGAGGTCAGGGCCTGTACCACAAGATGCCCCTGATCGAGGGTCCTCTGACGGCAGGTCGATGAATTTGAAAACCCGATTCACTGACCGCATCTGAGAGGAGGAGAGATACAAGGTGGGCGGATGACTTGTTTTTTGTTTTTTGTAAGAAGAGAAACAAAAAAAAAACAAATAAAGAAAAGTTTTCAGATAAACTGAAGCATCGTTTCATATCTGATATGATGTTAAGTCTTCTTACCTCTAGAGAAGCTGATAAACGGTTTTCTTAATGAGCAGTGAAAATGTGCTATTTCAGTATCACTGAAAATATAATTCAGAGGGAGTCTCACACACAAATACCGTCACACTGTGTTGAACAGAGCCAGCTTCACACACTACCACCACCATTTTGCTAAGGCTGTGTGCATACAGAGTGTCCTACATTATGATAAGCTGTGTGAGGTTCACAAACCACCCTAAAGTAGAACGAGCAGCAGCTTTTACAACAAAACACCACCACAAGTTTGCTTATGCATAATGCCCCAATTTACAACAACAGCCGTCTCAAGGCACTTTAAATTGTAAGTAGAGACCCTACAGCACTATAATGAGACAACAAACACAAATAAGATTTATATATCAAATATATTTTTGTTGCTCAAACGGCCAAAAACAACAAGAAAAAATGTATAAACTTCACTTAACTAAAGTAATACAGACTCCTTGCTTTAACTTTATGTGGACTAATTGTGCTTGTGAGTGTAGTCCACCGATCCGCTGTCTCAGTGACCTACAGCTGAACGTTTATTTCTCTTAATAATGAGATCCAAACCTCTTACAAACATACTGTAAGGCAAAGACCACACAAAATTTAGATGCTACAGAAACCGGACCTTCCAACAACCCACACTGAGCGAGCACTTGGTCACAATGAAGGGGGACCCCCCCCTATTAAAAGGAAGAAAGCTCCAGCAGTACCAGGCTCAGACCAGCCGGGACGAGGGGAAACAGAGAGAAAGAGGATTGTTTGAGAAAGTTTTCGTTCCCCATTCAACAGGGAAACTTTAAGTATTATAGGTGACAGAGTGTGTGAGGGGGCATCGTGCATATTTTAGGGGTCACCACAGAGTAATGAACCGGAAGCCGGTATCATCCATAGTGAAACGGACTAACAGCAAAAACTTGGTTTGAAATGCAGCTTTGTGTGTGTGTGCACGTGTGTGTGTGTGTGTGTGTGTGCGCACACGTGTGTGTGCGTGTGTGTGGGAGAGAGAGAGAGTGCCACATACCATCCCGTCTACAGCGATGCTGGTAATGACAGCCCACTGGAAAACCCCACAGATGAGCATAGCCAGGGCCACAGTAATGCCAATCAGTCCTGGTTGGTCCCCTGTAGAGTGCGCGCGCACGCACACACAGACACACACACACACACAGACACACACACACACATCAGTGCTGTCCAATCAAAACCGCTCTCTCTGATGTCAGACCCACATTCAGGTATTGTAGCACTGCTACTGGCTCCATTGGAAACTAATGAGCTGTGTAATGACCCATTAATGTGCTCTCAATATAAACTGAGCCTATGACGCAACAGCACATGCTTTTGATGTGTGTGTACCTGCATTCCTATTCACCAAGAAAACACCTGCCTCCTTTCTGTACGAGACATTTTATCCCGGAGCATCTGAAGAGTTTTCACAGGCGAACTGTTCTGTTCCTGCCACACGCTGCAGCCTACACACAGCACTGGGCTTTCACCACTTGTTAGCCTCAGTGGACAAAGCGCTTACTAACCGACATCCTTCAGCAGAATGGTCAGACTACTGTAGTGATCTGGGTTATGAGCATAGACGGTATAAAACATGGACGTAGCCACTGTCCAAGCTGCAGAGCCTCAGGCTGAGCGTTACGAATGACAAGTCGTTAGCCAATGAGCATACACGGGATAATCCTCCTCTCTGACTCTTAGAACGACCATGATTTACAAAACTGACTTAATCTTGTATTCAATGAGTCAAAACAAGTGACTAAGCCCACTAAGCGAGTGTTTACTGAGGTTAGGGGAAAAATCAGACTGCAGCCTTTGTGTAAGCAGAGGCGTTGGCCCTATGCAGGCATTAAAAAGAAAGCAGGCTTAAGGCACTTCCACACTGGCTTCATTTTTCACACCTGGAAGCTACATCCATCTCTCATATTCAGTGTGGCTAAAATTAGGAATAGCTTAGGGTCTGTGTGTCCGTCTTATTATGGGGTGTGGCATTTATGTGGATTCTGCTCCTACTCTCATTTCTTTAAAGCTCAACTTTGATTGGCAGTGCCTGCCTAACTGAGGTCTGCCCCAATCAAAGCTCAATATTTTTCTCAACTACAACTATACCATAAGTGACTGCAATCTTATGTATGTGAAAAGCTTTGGTAGACAATTTTTTGAATGGTTAGATTAATAAATTTAACTCAACTCAGAGTCAATGCCTCAAACAAGAGCAAGTTAAACACCATCACTGCAAGACAACACCGGGAGTGTGTGGTTTGAGTCACCAAAGGAATTACAGGTCGAGTCTGTCGTTGTGCTGCAAAGTTTTTGCATGGTGTGGTTACACACAGCGGCTATGCAAAGACACACACAAACTGAGATGAATATGCTGAAATGATCCCACAGACCTGACACCACTCTCAGAAATAGAGGACAGGTTAATTGTCGCTGTTGGTGGGCAGTCAGAGCCGTAAGATTCAACTTCCCTTTCATAGAAGAGGCAAAGAGAGGGCTTTGACAAAAGTGAGACAAATTACAAAACTTCCTGTTCATTTCTGACATCATGCTACTGTAACGTTTTTGTTTTACAAATATGACGTCATCACAATGTGAAAGCAGACAAACAAACAGTGTAACAGAAGAAAAGAACCTCGACTGGACTTTCAGGTGCTTATACAACACGTTTGCATTCACCCATTCACACAAGCACTTATTGTCTAACATTCACACACATTCGTGCTCCAACGCTCGCGCTCCTGACACACTCCCACATTAAAATACCTACTGCTCAGTTTCCCCTTCTTAACAACTATACTGATGGTAATTTATTTAAAACACATTCATTTGGATACTGTTACGTAAGCTTATTGCTGATATGTTAGCCCTCAACCCTTTGCTCTAAATATGGACACTTATGGAGCAAGGGTTTATAACGTGGAGTCCATAAATAAGGTCACAGTGGCTACTTCCCTCTTTTATGTACAGTTTATGGTGCACATGCAGTAATGTCAGTACTCACTGTTGGTTCCTGTTGCAATGAAGGCAGCAGCGGTGAAGAACAAAGTGAAGAGCATGTCACAGCGGAAGAGAAACCATCGCAGAACAGACAGGTAGTGGAACCAGGTGGCCGTATGAGTGTTCAGCGCCTTGTGGAAGAGTGTCTCAAAGTAGGTCTGGCGCTCAAATGCCCGAATGGTCCATAAACCCTTCAGTGAGAGGATGAGATGGGAGAAGATCGGGGTACGAGCTGCAGGAAAAGAAAGGGAAAAGACTTCTTTGTAAAACAACCCCTGCATTAAACATCAAATATTAGATTCATTTGTAAATAAAATGAAAAACCACTAAAAAAATATTCTAAAATGTAATTTAATTTCACTGTTTGGGGTCTTTTAGGTAGGTACAATTTCTGAATACATATAAATTCATCAAATGAGGATCAAACTGGATAAGTTACACCTTAAACTGGAAAAGTAAAAGTTGGAGTCTTTATGTTTTAAGCTTTAAGGCTTTAAGACAATGGCAAAGTCTGACTAATACAAACACAATATAATTTCCACTCCATTTTGTCCTGGTGAATAGGAGAAACTCCAGGATGGGGTTAGAGGAAATCCCAGCTCAGCTCATTTGTCTGACCCCAGTGAGCGCTCAGCAACGCCGGAAAGACCTCGCCGTCATCACTGAAACACACATTCAGTGACAGAAGCGAGGGCAGAGCAGGGAGGTCCATAAACAGCGGTGGCAACTTCGTCAGCAGCCCAGTGACCGGTTTCCTCATCCTCAGACTGTGAAAACCTGCTCTCGTCTGCTGTGGAGGCCTTTTAATTCAATTCAATTCAGTTTTTTATATAGTGCCAAATCACAACAGTCACCTCAAGGTGCTTTATACTGTAAGGTAAAGGCCACACAATAATACAGAGAAAACCCAACAATCACACGACCCCCTGTGAGCACACACTTGGCAACAGCGGGAAGGAAAAACTCCCTTTTAAAACAGGAAGAAACGCCCAGCAGCACCAGGCTCGGGGGGGAAATGAGGAAAATATACAGTACTGTAATATTAATTCAACAAAACTCCTGGAGCAACCCACTTATTACAAGACTGAATTTGAGAGAAAGTCTAGTAAATAAACATATTCTTCTTAATTATTACAAAGTACATTAATAACTAAGAGATACACCGCTTCAGTGTTTGAAAATCTTTTAATTATGTAACGGGCAGACTTGTTTTTAATAAAAATGTCTTGATCTTGATCGTAGAATTATCAAAGGTTATTTCCCTCTGAGGCACCCTGTCCTCTAATTCAACCCTTCCTCTGGTATGTTTTCATGTTTCAGTGACCTTTGGCCCCTAAGCCCCGAGCCATCTGCCAGCTCTGCCCGCTGACTGTGGCCTCTCCGCAGAGGAAAGAGTCCCTCTTCCTCTTTTCTCAGTACTGGTTTTCCTATTATGTTTTCCCTTTTACTATTTCACTATTCACTTTCATTATTGGACTCTTTCCTGAGCCTTTTTTCTCCCCTTAAAAAGGAAAATAAAAACACATCTTTAGGATTAAAGTCTCTATGAGTTAGAGCTGAAGGACACCCAGAATATGTGTAACAATATCTCTAAAACAAGTCAGTAAGGACCATTTAAATGTTACCATTGTGCTTTATGTAGAAGGAATTTCAGACAGATGCCTGAAATTAATTTTTTATAGAAAAAAATAAAGTACAATCTGTACACCAAACTAGAGATATAATTATGATGTCATCGTTATTTGGCTGGACAAAAGATAAGAAATAGGGTATTTAAAGGGTGTAGAGGAGGGAGAACAGCAGTGGGGGAGTGATAGGAAAAGTATGGCCAGAGTTTCGAATGATGAGGTCATCCTCTGTGCAAGTATTCCCTGTGATGTGTATGAGGTCATCTCAGGGTACCAGCTCTAACTGTGAGCACAGAAGCCCCACCCACCTGCTGTCCAAACCATGTGTTTGTGACAGGCAGCCAATCAGAAGAAATCTGACCTAAAGTAAAGCTGGCCTTAAAGGGGCGAGGAGGTAAAACTGTTCCTCCTTTGAGCCAGAGGAAGAACCTGAGAGGCTCCACAAAGACTTGGTATAAAATAAATAATTTATTTTTAACTGTGACTCATGCACAGCTATTTTAATAAAATCCAAGGATAAAAAAAAAATAGCATAATAAGTCCAGTTTACTTTGAAAGGCATCTAAATGTATTATTAAACTACAAAAGTTTTCTTTTAAATTTATTTTACCTTTCTACATTTTACATTTACTGCTGCAGTCACTTAAACATATCCATCAGGATATTTTCATATTGCATCACCACTGACGGGCAACAGCTTTCTGACTCTCACCTTCAGCCTCCAGTACTTTAAGTTGCTGCCCGGTTCGTAGGAAGTACTTCCTGAGGAAAACGTAGATAAAAGCCAATGGGAGAGCAGCGATGAAGATGTACGGCCGCATGATGGACACAGTGAAGATGGCACCTGCGACGATTAATGACACCTGGCATGGGGAAAAATATGTTTAGATTAGATATGAGCGCACTTAGTTTTGCTTTAGCAGTTTTCATTTCATATATATATATATATATGATTTACAAGACAGGCTTAAAAAAAATAATAAAACTACTTTATCCATGTTTGTATTTTATTCATTTGAGTCTTTTTTGCCCTTAAGTTGCAAATGTATTTTTGTGTCATTTGTTCTGGTTATTCAATTTATAGTGAAGAAGAAGGGAATATTTGTCAGTGTATGCGTCATCATCATCATCATCATCATCCACTGTACTGGTTAAATACCTGTATGAGGTCAAAAAGCACCAGTGGCAGCACGTCATCTATGATGGCCATGTCCTTGGTGAATCTGTTCATGATCCTGGCTGCAAGAGGACACACAAAGTAGGAGAGACTAGCTTTGTAGTAAAGGATGACTGTAGTATTCAGTATTGCTGCAGCCCTTCAGGTAAACACAGGTGAATACACATAATTTAGGCCAAACAGAATTCAGAAAACAAAAAGAGCAAAGCACCTGTTTTCATAGTGTTTAGCACAGACATGGGGGCTCGCAGCACAGAACTAAGCATCTTTTCATGCAGTCTTTTGGACACAGTGAGCAATGTGTGCACTAAAGGGAGACCCCTGAAGAATCCCAGGGCCAGTATACTGTCGACATGGGCTACGAAGATGTAGATGATGTAATAAGCGCTGTTAGGTGTGAAAATAACACCAATATGGACAGGCGGCGATGATGCATTGGGGTGCTGCCCATCGATGTAGTTAGGTGGTGTGGGGCTAGCAGGATCCTTCCCGATCACCCTGGTGGATTAGAGCATAGGACAATAAATATCACATGGACCGGTTCTCCATTACTGAACAGATCAAAAAACTACAAAACACACAATCAGCTGTGAAAGCAGCTGCTGATTTGATCACAGTTTGCTGAAGTTAAAGCAAAATTTAGTGTTTCCCTAATTGTTACCTCTAAATGTAAATTATTGATTTGAATAAAATGGATAAATTCATTTATGATAGCTGATGTTATTTAACACCAAAAATTGCACTGCCAAGTGTATAGGCTTGTTTTTACAGTCAGATGTCCAAAGTGAAGATTTAGTACGAGCAACTCAAACTTTGTTGAGAATATGTCGAGTCTTTTAAAAAGTCCTATTTTTGATTAATAAAAGGGTCTTTGTTGGGATTTTTTTCAATTTAATTCAATTCAATGTTATTTCTATAGCAGCAAATAACAACAGCAGTCACCTCAAGGCGCTGAATATAGCAAGGTAAAGACCCTCCAATAAAACAGAGACAAGGCCAACAGTCAGACGATCCTTTATGAGCAGCAGGGAAGGAACCCCCCCCCCCTTTGTTTTTTAAATGTAAACACTGAGTACTTCAAGGAGGTCTTCCTTTAAAATTACATGCTTAAAACTATTAAATTATAAATAAATGTTTTATAGTTGTCAATAAAAGTACTCACAGAGTACTTTTGAAGTTTATTTACAGCAAATGTTCTCAACACTTACACCAGTGTTACAGCATCTACAAGTATGCGAGCATACTCTTGGAGTCAAGCGACACAGATTTTCCATCAGAGACGTTTTGATCCATGTGGACGTCTGCGTGTTAATTTTCTGACAGCACACCACAGTGCACCAACCGTGCAGGTGCCGTGCAGGCAGACTCCAAGCAACGTGCACCTGCTAACGAGCGTAACTGCAGCTTTACAGGGAAGACCCCCTTCATCAGCCTCAGCCTTTAACAAAGAGGTCTGACTTTCTGTTTGATCATTTCTATTGCCATAAATGGACCCACTTGTAAAAATGCAAATGTAATCTCTTGGCTATAGATTCTGAGTGCACTGCGGGTCACAGATTTACAGCATGGTCTGTAAATGCGATTCATGCATTCATTAAGAGTTCAAATGATCTGAAAGTTCAGAGCATACCAACTTTTTTGTCTCAAGCAACATGAAATGCGACACTTACTCGGTAATGAGGAAAATGCCGAGGACTGAACCAGCAACCTATTTGTGAAAATAAAAAAAAACAAACATTTTTTGTTACTCAAATTCACACAAAAATACGAAACACTTAAAAGCTGTGATTTTTACCTCAACGGCAAAGACGATGATGATGAAAATGAAGACGTAGACCAAGTTCCTGTTGGTGTTTACATAACGTAGGTAAGTGTTCCATGAGGTAGTTTCAAAGACATTTCTGTCACGTTCATCTGCAAAGCATTGCTGCGAAGAAGCACGACAGAACGTTTCAACCAAGCGACTCCAACGAACTTCAATTCCTTGATTTTGGTACACGGCACACTTTGTGACAATAGCTTTAAAATGAGGTTGAAAGCAGATTTTACATCATTTTTTCAGTGATATATCAGGGTAACATGTTAAAAAGCCTTACCTCCATGTCTTCCTCGTCCACGTCCTCACTGATGTCATAAACGCTGTCCTTGGACAGGCGGCGGGCGTAAATGTCCAGGTCGGATGCCAGGTCGTACTGCGGTGTGATGGACAGCTTTCTCCTGAAAGATGACTGCATCTGCTCTCGGCGCTCGGGCCCCCGGGCACTGGTGATGAACTCCAGGACAGACTGGCGCCGCTGCCCACTGAGATGCTGAAACTCATCGTGGTACAGGTTACTCCTCGGAAGTGCCTCCTCTATTTGTTCATCCTCAGGTACTACAGAGAATCTTCTCTCTGGGAGTTCATCAACCCTGTCTTCCACTGTCGTGTTTCCAGTCTGCTGAGAGTTCCCAATGAAGGAGAACTTGCGGGCAGCTGCCAGAGGATTGAGGATGAGTGACTGCTTGCGTTTATCAGAGTTGCCATCACCTACAGGATGGCTTTGAGGTGGTGCGTGTCGGAAGGACTGGCGAATTGGCTCCGGGCCTCGGAAACCAGCGGTTTCATCCACTGAAACCCTGCGAAGAGTTTCTGTGAGAATGGATCCACGCCGCTCTGCGTTGATATTGTCATAAGCTTCAAGACCGAGTAGCAGGGAGCTGAAGTCTGGACGCTTGGCCTGCAGTTCTGAAAAGGTGCCGTAGAAGTAGCAGTCTCCATTGTGAAGCAGAAGGATTTTGTCTGCACGTTTGAGATGCTCCAGCTTGCTGGTGACCACGACACGAGTCTTGGAGGCCATGAGTTTGCAGATGCAGCTGTTTGTGGATGAAAATGTGCACTTTAAAAAAAAGCCAGACTAAAGAGGACTTTACTATTTAAAAAAAAACAAAAGTAGAAAAAAAAACAAATTCGATGTGAAATCATCACAAAATGACCAGAAACTATAATTAACAAGTTAGAGGTACATTACCATAAACCTATTTAGACATTTCACTACACTCAGATATGTTTGGAAGCAATTTTGTCTGGTTTTCCAAAATGGAAGCTAGTCAAAGACCAACGAAGCATAAACATTTTGCTCTATAAAAATCAATCAATCCTTTTCCTGAAACGGTTACATTGGGATAAAGCAGCCTTGACTCACCACAGTCAACACAAGAGCTTCTGAAACAGCACGAGATAACCTTGACTTTGAAATCAAATAGTTTAGCCCAACCACCCCCATCTCCTCTACATGAAAGACTCTCTGTTGTGATGCTCACTTTTCAAAGATCTCTTTCTCTGTAGCGATGTCCAGGTGGGTGAAAGGCGCATCCAGGAGATACAGGTCTGCATCTTTATACACCGCCCTGAGAGGCAAACACACACATCGAGTCACAGTGTGATCGGCGACCCTTAGCAGCTTCTGGAGGTTCTGATTATGTACAGTGTGAGATTTACTGTTATTGATGGGCCACAGAAGCATTACTTTAGTTTAGTTAGTTAAGTTTTTAATTTATTATTAGGCCCGAGCCAACCGAAGGGTCGGCGAGGAGCCTATTGTGATCGCAAGGGGCGTAGGTGCAAAAATG
>JAVDPK010002619.1:666460-676680 GCA_034780415.1 Cichlasoma orientale
GGCGGCAAGCTGGGGGTTCGCGGGGGCTCAGGCGGCGAGGGCCTTTAACGCCGCTTGCGGCTTTCATTATTATTATTATTATTATGTAAGCTGTTTATTATATAATTTGTTGCTGTGAAAGTGCTACAGTGGTCTTGAATTTACAGAAAAAACACACACATGTTGATATGAAAACAAAGACCAGAATTCTCACTAATGAGCGGAGCTTGTCTGTGCTGACAGATACATAAGAGTGAATGAGGCATGCTGACAGATGCTCAGGTGTGGCAGAAAGTACCTGGCAAGGCAGAGGCGTGCTCTTTGACCGCCACTGAGGGTCCCCCCTCCATCGATGAGATACGTCTTGTCTTTCTCAGGTAGCAAAGCGAAGTCCTTAAGAGGAAAACATGGAGTGGATATAACACACAGGCTCTGCAGATAAATACCTCAACTTCTATGTTTTTATCCTCTAGTTTTTCAGTTTTTTGATTAGCGCAGGGTCATAAAGTCATAGAGCACATGTGCTAAACTCGAGGCCTGTGGGCCAAATTTTGGCCTCCTAGATGTAGCTGTGGTCTGCAAAACAAACCAAATATACAGGTGCACGTTCACTGCACACCTACAAGCTAGCACAGAACAGCACAGCACGGCAGACTGATTCAAGACAGGCGGAGTCTACACCTCTGCAGACACCGAGCCCTCGACAGTGAGCACAGGGATTACTCATTTTGAAAGGGTAATTTTTATTTTATTTGCAGCCAATTTCACAGCAGACAGGAAAAATAGAGGCTCAAAAGTCTTCATTTTTTTATTGAAATTTCCTGCCCAAACCTCAAAACACAAAGATTTATTATTGACCCTGTCCATCCAGATTTATTTGGTATGCCATACTCCCAGGATTATCATATTCAGACTTGTGAAACTACTAAATGCACAGATGAATAGGCAAGTTTTTATTTATTAATTATGAACTGATTAATTTACTTTTTACTGTGTTCTTGCTGACCAGTCACAGGCTGTAAGTTTACCAAATTGTTACAAAAAATTAAAGGATGAAAAAAAAAGGATGTGATTTTTTTTCCCAGTGTGGCCATTTAGTTAAACTGTTTGACACCCTTGTTGTAAAGCGGGCAGACGTGAAGTCAGTCATCTTCTTCATATAGCTAACAGCTGTGAGCCAGAGACGTCATTATTTTAATGAAGGTGTGGTGGGCAACAAAATGAAACATGTCAGAAACAAACTGATGCATCCTTTAAGTGACTTTACCTCATTTTCAAAGTAATCCTGACTTTCAAAACAAGGAAATCACAGATGGCACATGAACACTGTCACAAGTAGTCATGATACACATGTATGATACATGCATATGATGGTGACTGATAATGACAGCAACAGGAATGAAGTGACGATCATGGTTAAACTTTCCTACCTTTTAAACGGCACCTTCCACGGTCCAGATAGGAGAGCACAGAGGATCAAATTAACAGATTAACAGCTTTGTTAAATAAAGCAGCAAAGTTAAAAAAAAACAAAAACTCAAAGAGAAAAAGCCTCACTTTTGGCTATCAAAAAGCTCCTGCAGGTTTACAGTGGGAAACCACTCACTGTGGGTCTGGGGCTTCAGGGGGAGGCCTACGAAACACTCCACCTCTGTCTGTCAGGGTTATAGTTTAGAAAATCCTGTGTGTGGATCAGTGTTAAAATAGGTCATTTCATTCTTCAAAGAGCCTTCAAATGTCTAAAATATTTATTTATGATTGAAATAATAATTTATTGACAGTTCTGGTCACTGACAGTTTGCACCACGTTTGATGCGTCTCCTCGAAGAGAAAATAAAGGCTGAAATTTGCAGTATTGTCGGCTTTGTTTGCTGTGACTACTACTAAACCACAGGAGATGGAACCGCATAAAATATGATGGTGTCACACTCAACACGAGCTGCTCAGTAAAAACAACACAAATACAGTAAATTTAAAATGTAGACAAAAAAGTTTGTGATTTTTTTTTTTTTTTTACACAAATTCAAAGGATGATTCAAAAAACTGTATTATTTACAGTTTTTAAATTTGCCCGTTTGGTACTTTTATATTTCCATAACAGAATAACAAAAATAATACACGTACAGCTCATTATTGCATGTTTGATCTAAATAATTTGACGTATGCGTGTGTGTGTGTGTGTGTGTGTGTGTGTTGGAATCAGAGGCACGGTGTCATTTAGAAAGGTCCTTGCTTTTTAAAAGCTCATTAACTTTTATCTGAAACAACATGAAACTGCAGTCATCACTCAAGTGACGGATTTGCAGGTTGTGTTACCTAAGGCAAGTCTATCTGATTAGACAGCACAGCTGGAAACCACGTTTATGGTTAAAGAAAGAAGATATTTCGAGTGTCTTCAGCATCAGCCTTTGTGCATTTAATTATCTTGAGTGTCTGCAGACCTGTGCTTTTGCTTCTGCGCTGGTTATTTTCCATATGGAGCTGTAAACATCACTGTATGAGTCACAATTACACTCTGGCACCTTTGATTAATGAGTCAATAAATTTGATTGGACGTTGTACTGTGAATTCAGGTTATTTGTATGTGTATGTGTGTGTGTGTGTGTGTGTGTGTGTGTGGGGGGGGGGGGGGGGGGTTATCTGGTGTTCCTTCCAGTTGATGCCGTGGAGACATTCAGCAAATCAGAACTGTTGAGTCCATTTATGTGCAAAAACGGATTCTTTACTTTCATACATGCAACTTTTAAGTTGTGCTTTTTTTTTTTTTTTTTTTAACTCATCCCTTCAAATCTGACGGCGTACCCTTCCAGCTTGTTGTGAGCTAAAAGGCTTGTATTGCACCCCAGTGACATAATGTGAGATTTCCACAGCAACAGAGGAGACATTATTCTGCTGAGGGCCTGTCACTCAGCACTGAGGCTTTATGAGAGAATATGTGTGCCCGAGTTAGAGACAGGTGGAGAAGTTTGCAAGTATGCATGTATTTGTGTGTGCGGGACACATAATTGTTGTAAATGTGAAGTGAGGAAATGTGAACCTTCTCGACGCCCTGCAGTGGCTCCACACAGGCAGCTGAGAGAGAATCAGTTCACTGAATAGGAAAAGATTTCAAAAAGAAGCTGGCAAAGATTTTACTTGGGAAACCTGCTGCTGGAAACAGATATTTTTTTTATTATTTTGTCACATTTTCATTCGACTAATGTTGCCACACTTTTAGTGACTCAACATATGATCTGTTCATTGTATGGTGAGCAACACCATGTTTGTGTAGGACAGAGTGGGGCACATCAACAAGAGAGGTAATCTGAAATTTTCATATTTAACTTACAATAAACTGCATATTATTGGATTGTCATTTAGCATGTTTAGGCAAAAGCTTATATTTGGAGCCTTTTTGCTGAGTAAATACTAGAAAGATAAAGTATGCGTTCTCATACTCTGTGGTAACACTTTGGGGGTTTCAGTTGGACGTATCCACAGCTTGGCATACCTTTTCTGAGCCATAACTAATCATTTTTTCAATTTTTATCCAATTATGACACACATATACTGTGTGAGCTCACGCCATGTTTCCCCCGCGTGACACTAACCAATAACGCTAGCAAAAAAGATAAAAACTCAGACAGGCTTTCCTTCTTCCCACTGTAATAAAAAGCCTTCCCTTCAAATATGCACCGTGTAAAAGCCAGAATTTAAAAACGTGCATGCACTGCAAGAGCAGTCAAAACGTGGAACATTGTCTCAAGATGTAGAGCAGGAAGAGAAGGAATAAAAAGGCTGTGTAATCCCACATAAAGAGGGACATCTGGTTACTCACTTCACTGACACTTTGTACTTTTTCTCCTCTGACACTTGTGCTCAATTCTTGTCATTTGCCAGTAACAAGGTTTCTTGGTGGTTCAAAAGTATCAAAATATCCAGAGATCCTGTCGCAATGTTGCTGCACGTCCACATCTGTTATTATCCATGTTCTCAGATACCAGGATTTTCTTGAAATATGGCTCAGAAAAATCACGTCTACACGAACCGTCATACATGAGTTGTGAATCCGGCTCGTTAACCCACCAAAACGAAACCAGTTTGTTTAGATATATTTTACCATCGCCTCGGGTATCTGATGTAGTCTCCCTTTTTCAAAAACGTGTACATTTAAAGACGGGTGTGCACCGTATCTGTATTTGGGTATGAGCCCAATGTTCACTGACTGCTTATGAAAAAAAACCAAAACGAATCTAACCTTCAAGGTCACTGTGGACTGTGCATAGCTTCCAGTGTAGGAAGTCATATTGTGGCCACTGGTGTGCTTTGATTTCACTCTGAACCTCAAACATGTGCAGAGAGCTGAACTCTGAGGACAAACTGCAGGTTTCAGTGGGAGAGTCTAAAGTTTTTGAGCCTGAAGCTGAACGTCAGGATCTCGATGAGAATATCCTCACCTTGCAAACGTCTTCAATTAAAGAAAAAAGGCCCATCCAAACGAGCACTGTTTTGAAAATACCTCCGTCCTCGTGAAAGCACCCCCCAGTGGGAATTATCAAGTGGAATGCCTCCTCGCGTCAGAGGTCTGGGCATCTCTCCAGTCCCTTAGACTGCTGTGAGCAGCAGTCTAAGTGACTGGAACAACTGGACCAGGCTAAGCAGCAGAAAATGGATGGACAGATGGATGAAGAACAATTCAGATCTGGACTTCGAGCAAGGGATTTAAAAACAGCAGTCACACTGATGGCAATACAGTACAACCCAGAAGGTGACATCGGCCAAATTTAAATAAGATATGGTTTATGATTTTTAAAGGAGGCGTGACCCTGAGTGACTGCACCTTGTAGTTTGTGTTTTTGCAACAGGATCTGTATTCTGCATGGACAGCTACAGCCACCACAACGGAACAAGAGGAATTATAAGTCCATGTTTGCAAAACAAAAAGGATGCAAAGAAGAAGGCAGACAAAGAGAATGAAAAATGCAAAAGGTACCTCTTCCAGCTGGCAAGCTTTAATAACAGAAGTGTAGCGGTATTCGTCATAGGTCAGGCCAAACAGGATGTTGTCACGAATTGTCCCCGGCATGATCCAAGAAGTCTGCGGCGAGAAGGAAATGCGACCACTGTGTCTAATTTGACCCTCTGTCGGCACCAGCTCTCCCAGGATCATCATGAGCAGGGAACTCTGGAGGAAACGGGGGACGCGTGGTCACACTTCATCAATACAGTATCCTCTACTCGACAGAGTCAGCATATTGCCTTTCAATGCTCAAGCAGATTTTTCATTAAACATTTAGAGTGAAGAGATTACAGATTCTGCATAGTGACTATTAGAGCCAAAGCAATACAGAGAATACCAATATTTGTCGATTTAAAAATCCAATATATCAGCTGATAATTTTTTTCTTTCAGGCACATAAACAAACTAGATTTCCCCAGTTTTTGTTTTTTTTTGTGTGTAGTTATTTTTGAGCCCTTACTAAGACATTATGGCAACTTATGGATTACTTGTTTACTCTCATTTCAAACATGTGTGCTGCCAAGAGGTGCAAACACACTTGAGGGTTGTTTCTTCCATCTCTCCTTCAATTTTCATTTAATTTAATTGTCATTTAAATCAAATTTATTTGCCAAAACTGAAAATCTCGGCAAACAGCTAATATCGGCCGATAATATCGACCAGCGGATATATCGGTCGGGCTGTAGTGACTATAAGCTCTCTAACCAAAATTTTATTTGAATGAACTCCTACCTTCCCCGAGCCTGTGGATCCAGCCACAGCGAGCATCTGGCCTTTATCCAGGTGTAGGCTGATGTTTCTGAGGACAGGTGTGACATAGAGATTGGTGAAGAAGAGTCCTGGGTCACTGCTCAGGTGTCCATTTGCTTTGCTCTCCTGCTGGATCTTCTCAAACAACTCACCAATGCGCTGCAAAAGAAGTTCATAGGCAGTTATTAAATGCAATGATATGCACATGGTACAACATCATTTGCCATGTACCTATATGCAGACAATATCAACATATTAAAAACATTTTTAAAACAATTTAAAACAATAGAGTTCAGATCATATATATCTCAATGTTCAGTTTCCTGCTGCAATGTGTGTACTTTAAGCTGAAATTCATTGTCAAACTTCCACTTTTGATGTATTTTAGTGTACTATACCATGTAACACTTCCATTTGCATGATTTTGTGTACCTGCATACATGATTTGTGTTTTTCTTTTTGTGTATGCTGCATAACTGCTTGCTTCAGGGCTGAGCGACTATCTCCGTCACGCTGTGCTCTCAGGCAGTGACACCGGCCTGAACTACTGTGAGAAATGAGAGATTCTCCAAAGACAGTGGAAAACTCCCAGGGTCTCACAATGGCCTTATTTCACCTCAGCTGTCACCACCTCTGTAAGGATTAAAGGCCGACACATCTCACTCCTAGAAAAGGGGAACTCTGCTCGACTGGCTGGCTTAATCGTTGACCTCTGTGACATTTTATGGGTCACCGTACCTCTAATGCCAGAGTGCGCTCTGGTTTGTATAGGTCCGTCTGTGTGATTCTCATTCTAATGAAGTGATGTTTACTCTGCCAGCCGTAAAGAAAGGCAACACCCCTCCCATGCATCTGCAAATGACACATTCCAGGGGAAGAGGCAAAGCCAGGGGAGAATCTGATTTGATCTCACTCAGAGTTGTGTTTCCAGCAAAGTGTCCAGTATGGTGACGACACCTGGATAATTAATTAGGCAAAGTGACATGGGAAACGAACTGCAGGACGCTGGTTTTCTCACGGTGTTGGATGGTCAATGAATCACACCTGTTGGATTAAGTTTACTGCCTGAGCCTATAGATAAGATTATACTGCTGTCTCCCAGTGACGGTGAAGAATTGCCTGTTACACCTGGACTTACTGTAGGGGCTTTAAACATGCTATTGTCCCGATCTTATATTAACACACTGATAAGAGTGAATGTATTACAGCTGTGAGTGATGATATTTGGGATTAGTAGTGACTGTTGACATTTAAGTCACATAATGATTTACCAATCTGGACCCCCCCCCCCCACACACACACACACACAAGTACATCACAAAAAGCAACATATTGTACTGTATGAGTACAACATATCATTTAACATTGTTTCTAAGGCAACTTAAAAACAGTTTTTTTCATGTTTCTGTTCAAAGTTTCTTCATACTTATCAGCGTACTTCATCCTCAACCAGTCGTGGCAGATGACTGCCCCTCCCAGAGGTCTCTTTCTGTTACCAAGTGCTTTTTCACAGGGCATCAGCTGATCATTAGGGTTACCATATAATAAACTGCTCAACAAAAAAAAAAATTAAAGGAGCACTTTTTAATCAGAGTATAGCATCAAGTCAGTTAAATTTCCGGGATATTGAGGTGCTCAGTTAAGTAGCAGAGGGGGGTTGTTAATCAGTTTCAGCTGCTTTGGCGTTAATGAAATTAACAACAGGTGCACTAAAGGAGCAACAGCGAGATAATCCCCCCAAACAAGAATGGTTTAAAGGTGGAGGCCACAGACTTTTTTCCCCTCTCCTCATCTTTTCGCACTGTTTTTCGCTAGTTTTGCGTTTGGCTAGGGTCAGGCCACTACTGGTAGCATGAGGCAATACCTGGACATTACAGTGGTTGCACAGGTAGTCCAACCCCTCCAAGGTGGCACATCAATACGTGCCATTGCCACAAGGTTTCCTGTTTCCCAGCACAGTCTTCAGAGAATGGAGGAGATTCCAGGAGAACAGGAGGAACAGGATGAGTACTGCCAGAGCCCAATAAAATGACCTCCAACAGGCCATTGGTGCGAGTGTCTTTGACCAAACAATCTTCAGGATGGTGGCCCATCACTCTCTAGTGGGCCCTGTGCTCACTGGCTGGCACTGTGGAGCCTGATTGGCATTTGCCATAGAATATCAGAATTGGCAGGTCCACGACTGGTTGACCCGGAGCACATGTGACAGATGTGAAAGAGTCTGGAGAAGCCGTGCAGAACGTTGTGCTGCCTGTGACTTCGTTCAGCATGGCCGCTTTGGTGGTGGGTCAGCCATGGTGTGGAGATGACAGATGCATATCCGTGGACGGACACAGGCTAGGGAACTGAATGTCATTGGCTAATCAGCTTTTTAAATACAAGCAAATGTTGCATCTTGCATAAATATTGCAAAAAGTAGAATGAAGGCAAGAGACATTTTTAAATTTTATGAAAAAGTTTAGTTTGAGTTCATTTATGACTAAAATGATAAACCTTTGTAGATTCACTGGGTGATTTACTTCTGCTGTGTTATTGAAAGATGTTCAGATGAAGCTTTCCTGGGTGAAAAGATGCAGCACACATTTAGGCTTTTAATAATAACTGAATTCTGATACTTACTAATGTAACCGACAGTTCATTAGGAACACCGCTTTTCTGACTGGCACATCTCCACGATACAGTATTGTTTGGTCTGTTTGTGATTTTGGGAAACTGACATACTTAATCGCACTGAGAAAAAGTATTTGTGAGATTTTCCCACACAGCCACCTCTGAGACTCACAGAGAATTGTCCGAGGAGAGAAAATACACAGTGAGCACCTTTGTGTTTCTTATCTTGGATAGAATCCACTTTTACTTGTGATAAAACCTCACTTATCAAATCCAGAACAGTCAGGATATTGATTGATAATCACAGTCACATACTGTAGTTGTAGTGTTGGTGCTGAGCAAAGTGTGCCCTGTTTTGTAGTTGACGGGGGGGTGGGCAAGCAGAAGGCTTTCACTGTGGACAAATAAAGACCAGGCCAGTTAATGCTGAGGTTTTCAGGTTAGTGCAAGATCTTCTGCTTCTGAACTCCTCTTCAATTTATAGCAGCAAGGGAAACGAACTCTGTTAGAGTTAGTAACATATCTAACTTCTATTAGGACCTATTTGGCTCAAAATAAAAATCACATAAAGAACTGTTATTTAAAAAACCCTGGGCTATTACAAACCTGAGACTGCTGCATGCATTGCAGGATGTTATAATTTAAATGTTATAATTAAAGCAGTGCAGACACATAAGCGGTTACTTTCTTTTAGGCTCAACAAATAGACATAAACAAACCTCATCCCAGGATGCAGACACATCGACCAACTCCAGGTCCGAGGTGGTCAGGTTATACTCCAGCCCTCTGTATTCTTCTTTCATCAAGAAATCCTTGAGGGGAAAAAAAACATTTATACAGCTCAGTTTTTCTGTTAGGGGCTGATAAAGGCTATCAAAAAGTAATCAGACATTCTGGCTTCATTGTTCTGATGATCATTAGCAAACGTATAAAATGCGCAGCAGCATTAAAAGCATCTAAATGGCATCTCACCCCATCTCTCGACCTACCTCGATCTTGCAGAGTAGAGTCAGCGTGTCGTACCACATCTGGATGCAACCTGGGAACTGGCGGGTCAGTGTCATTCTCAACACCAAGAAGTAGGAGGCTGTGGTGAAAATTCGGCGTAGGATGATGCCGTTATTGAGTGCATACGGTATAATGGCTGACAGGATAACAAAGATGGCAGAGAAGAAATATGAGGCGCTGTAGAAGTAACGGAGAGATCCAATCTTCCTCGTTAGCGTCATCTCGTCCCTGTGGAGGAAAGTGAGCGCGGGAGAAAGAACTAAGAGTTTTGTTTGAGCTGAAGCAGCAGTGCAGTTGGCATCAACTTAACATCGTTTTCTCAATAATTAAAACAAACTGCAGTAAGAGCCCTTCCGTGTGTGGCAGTGTGTGTGTGTGTGTGTTGTAGGTGGTGGTGTCTTACTGCCTGATGTTCTTGATGATATTTTCCATCACTTCCTCCCAGCCGTACGCCTTCACAGAGTGAATGTTCTCTATGATCTCTGTGGTAAGAGCCAGGCGACGGCTCGTTATCGGCGCTCGCTTCGTCCTGTTCACAGGAGACACTTTTACCAGAACACCGAACAGCTTTATAGCAGTGAGCCTCAGAGTATCCACCTACGCATGCACAAACATTTACGCATGTAAAAAAAAAAAAAAACTACAAAAGGTTTATTCACTGCTAACGAGGTATAAACGGCTCATTTTCTGGGTCCCTGACCAGGCCGGTAGGAAAAACGTGGCCGTATATCATTCAGTGGCTTCCACAAAGAGGATCTCTTGGACAAACTTCAACTCCACCGTCTCGGACCACAGCTGGTGATGGTAGTTCTTGTTCTGCTCTGGAGAACCAGTCACCAGCTGCAGTCCAAGTCAGTGGAGCAGGAGCTCATTT
>JAVDPK010002619.1:684995-708993 GCA_034780415.1 Cichlasoma orientale
AATACTAAAGTCATCCAAACTATGAAGAAATACATATGGAATTATTTAGTAAACAAAAAAGTGTTAAACAAACCAGACTATGTTTTGTATTTTACATTCTTCAAAGTAAACACCTCTTGCTTACATGACAGCTTTGTACATTTTGGCATTTTCTCAGTCAGCTTTATGAGGTCGTCCCCTGGAATGGCTTTCAGTTAACAGCTGGGCCTTTTCAAGAGTTACTATCTTAAATTTCTTGCCCTCTTAATGTGTTTGAAACCATCAGTTGTGTTGTGAAGAGGTAGAGTTGGTATACAGTGAATAGCTCTATCTGAGTAATGTTCTAATCCATATCATGGCAAGAGCTACTCAACTGAGTAAAGAAAAATGACAGTCCATCCTTACTTTAAGAAATGAAGGTCAGTCAGTCCAAAAAATTTCAAGAACTTTGAAGGTATCCTCAAGTGCAGTCACAAAGACCATCAGATATGATGAAACTGATTCATCAGGACCACCAAGAGTTCCCTCTGTTGCACAGGATCAGTTCATCAGAGATACCAGCCTCAGAAACCGCAAGGTAAAAGCAACCCCAGATAAGAGCCCACCTAAATGCTTCATAGAGTTCAAGTAGCGCACACATCTCAACAACTGTTCAGAGAAGACTGCATGAATCTGGACTTTATGATAGAATTGCTGCAAAGAAGCCGCTTCAAAGGAAGAACAGCAAGAGGAAGAGAATGGCTTGGGCTGAGGAACACAAGGAATGGACATGAGACCAGTGGAAATCTGTCCTTTGGTCCGATGAGTCCAAATTTGTGATTTTTGGTTTCAAACACCATGTCTCTGTAAGACGCAGAAAAGGTGAGCGGATGGTTCCTGCATGTGCAGTTCCCACCGTGAAGTATGGAGGAGAAAGTGTGACGGTATGGGGGTGCTTTGCTGGTGACACTGTTGGAGATTTATTCAAAATCAAGGCACATGCAGCCCTCTGTGACCGGCTGGAGCGCCGGCGCTCCCAGTTGCGTAACTGTTTGTAAATGGCGGTCGAATAACAACCAAATATGACAGAGCAATAATTATTTTTGCATACAAAAATCATGCATTCAACGTGCAAAAGAGCGCTGTATCCTTCCTCTAACGTGTTCGCAGAAATCGCGTAAAAAGCGCAAACAACAAAACGTACTCCATGTGTATAGTTTTCATTAGCATTCACAGCTATGGCATTTCTGTATCTAGAAAAATATGTAAATACAAAAAACGATTTTCAATTTCCTTGTGGGTTAGTGCACTTTTTAGCTACTTTCTTTAGTTGTTATAGATTTCTTTCATACATATTATTATAATTTGGGTTAGAAGATTCTATTGATGTATAATAAGTTGAAATATTCAACAAAATGGTACTACGGCATGCAAAAATGTAAAGACATGGTCTGGTGGACTTGTCCCATTATAGGTCATAAAGGGCAGCATGGCTACCACAGCATTCTGCAGTGACATGCCATCCCATCTGGTCTGTTTTTCAACAGGACAATGACCCCAAACACACCTCCAGGCTATGTAAGGGCTATTTGACCAAGAAATAATCAAGCGCCTTGAGGCGACGGTTTGTTGTGATTTGGAGCTATATGAATAAAATTTAACTGAAGTGGGTGATGGGATGTTGCGTCAGATGACCTGGCCTCCACAATCACCTGATCTAAACCCATTGAGATGGTTTGGGATGAGCTGGACTGCAGAGTGAAGGCAAAGCAGCCAACAAGTGCTCAGCACTTCTGGGAACTCCTTCAAGACTGTTGGAAACCCATTTCAGGTGATCACCTCATGAAGCTGAAATGATAATGAAAGCAAAAGGTGCCTACTTTGAAGAATCTAAAATCTAAGACATAATTTGGTGCGCGTAACACTTTTAAGTTTATTACACGATTCATTATGTGTTCCTTCATAGTCTGGATGACTCCAGTATTAATTTACCATGTAGGAAAAAAAATAATAAAAACATCGAATGAGAAGGTGTGTCCAAACTTTTGACTGCTACTGTATAAAATCTCAGACAGCTGAAAGTTGTACATCCAATCAGTGCTTTTAAATATCCTTTTAGAAACCAGGGATTATGTGAGCAGTACTTAACTGTATTCTACAGCGTCTGGTTCAAAACCAAACTTCTTATCTGCTTTACATACAAGGTAAACCCAACATCACCATGGTCAAGGTATAATAATCATGTGCAAGCAAGACTGAACATCACAGTTCCCAATTACAGATGTGGAACGTGCTTCCTCCAGAGAGGACAGACTGACAGACTCACCCCAAAGTAGAGGAGGACACCAAAGAAGGCGAAAGGCCAGAAGAAGCAGCGGGCTAATGCTCTCAACAGCTTTGGCTTTCTCTTGGCTGTGGCTGACACCACCTCTCGGTCCCATTCTCTGCAGGGAGGAAGGAGTTACAACACAACATCAGTGAAGGAGGAAGAATGGGAGAAACACACAGCTACCAAAAAAATGCCAGAAAGCGTTGGCTCTGGCTCTTCTATCTGTCTGCTACTACTTTGGCAATGAACCAGCTTTACAGGGTTTAATGGTTTGTTATACAACTCTGGCTGGTGATTAAGTCACAGAACAAAAAATTGTTGTCCATTTATTCATTTATTTCTATGTTTTTATTACTGGGCTATGTACCACAGACCTTAAGGTGTGAGTAATTTAACCATTACTTAAAAAGCCATCACTCCACCCGGCTGTCTTAGCTAATTATAGGTCAATCTCCAACCTTCCTTTTATCTCCAAAATTCTTGAAAGAGTAGTTGTAAAACAGCTAACTGATCATCTGCAGAGGAACAGTTTATTTCATCACAGTACAGACATTATTGAGCAATAGTTAAGGTTACAAATTATCTTTTTATGGCCTCTGACAGTGGATTCATCTCTCTGCTTGTTCTGCGAGACCTCAGTGCAGCGTTCAATACTGCGGACCATAATATTTTATTACAGAGATTAGAGCATGCCGGAGGTATCAAATGAACTGCGCTGAAGTGGTATGAATCATATACCTAACAGACTTCAATTTGTTCATGTCACACACTAAGGTTAATTATGGAGTTCCACAGGGTTCTATGCTAGGACCAATTCTATTTACATTAAACATGCTTCCCTTAGGCAGTATTATTAGAAAAAATAGCATACTTTTTCATTGCTATGCAGATGATACCCAACTTTATCTATCCATAAAGCCAGATGACACACACCAATTAGCTAAACCGCAGGCATGTCTTAAAGACAAAAAAAAGCCTGAATCATCTCTAATTTCCTGCTTCTAAATTCAGATCAAACTGAAGTTTGTGTACTTGACCCTAAAAATCTTGGTATCTAACCAGATACTTACTCTGGATAACTCTTGGACTCATTTTTGACCAGGATATGTCCTACAATGCTAATATTAAATTAATATGTAGGACTGAAAAATCTTAGTATAATGTGTTTATTACTTCTAGGCTGGACGTAATTCATTACAATCAGGTTGCCCTAAAAGCTCCCTGAAAACCCTTCAGTGAGATTACTGGCAAGGACTAAAAAGAGAAAGCGTATTTCTCCCATACTGACTTCTCTCATTATTAATCTCTGGCTCTCTTCCATGTGAAGAAATTTAAAATGAGCTAAAGAAATTTCTACAAATATTGTGGCTTTGTTATAACTCTACTTGATTAACTTCCTACAACAGTTTTGGCAGACAGGTACAGCTACAGAGAGGAGCTACATTCTTCAGTGAGGGTTAATTTATAACCGCAGTGATGTGGCCAACCAGTAGCAGTGAGTGATGGGAGAAATTGAGAAGAAAAAAGATGGGCAAAAAAAGTACAAGTAACAACTGAGGAAGAAAGTGATTACACACAAAACAACAACAACAAGATAGTGTTTTTCAGAGAGTTATGCAGTTTCAGAGAGTTATGCAAAACTTCCAGGTGGCTATGTGTTACATAGTTACTGCCAAGCAGAACAGAAGAAAACAGGAGAACTGTGGGGGGTTGGGGAAGGAGGGGATGAGGACCTCCCAGCTGAAAGACAGGGTACACCCTGAACAGGTCACCACTCTCCAACACAGAGAGACAGACAGCCATTCATGCTCACATTCACACCAATATCAAATTATCAATTAATCTAACAAGCATGTCCTTGGACTGAGGGAGGAACCTGGAATATCCATGCAGGCACAGGGAGAAAATACAATCTCCACACATAGCAGTGAGGCAACAGTGCTGACCACTGCACTGACCAGTTACAAAGACCCATCACTGATGGGGATATCCTCCCGCCGTTAATGAAAATGCAAAATAAATTTTGAAGTCTAGATAACATTAAATTACATTGCATAACAGAAAACCATTCAACAGACACCTTTTTACCTTCTGGAAAACAAATTTTCCCTAATTTGGCAAAATATGTTGTTTACTCTTCACTTCAGATAAATAGAGCCAAAGTTTACAAAGGGTACTAAACATCCCAGAATATTAATAATGTGTAGGACATCTTTGTAGAGTAAAAAACACATATGACAAATTTCATGGCTCAACTTTTTGTGTTTTTGAAGTCTATAAACTGGGAAAGTAAAACCTCATGGACGGACGGTATGACAACAGCATCCTCCCACTTTATATCAGGAGGGAGGATTTTAAAAAACTAGGTGAAAAACATCCTTTTAATAAATGAACATACAACACTGATAGATACAGGTGACAAGATTTTTCTTGTCTGCTTGCAGTCTGAGTACCAGCAACCAATCATGCTTCTGCAGGCTTTGGTTGCATGTAGGTAAATGGTCTGTATGGAGTGTAAAAGAGGGACTGCCTTTGCCATAATGCATCCTTAAAATCATCGGCTATCGTCCAATAATTATTGAACTTTTTACTAGCTTGTTTAAAATGTATCCGTGTCCAGATAGCAGCAATGAAAGCCTCGAGACCTCCACCAGGCAATTGATGGACTAGTGGATTGCATAACAGACTACATCACTTTCGGTGCAGATAATGCCATACCCACCAGGAGTGCACGGTGTTGCTCAAACAATAAAGCTTGAATCACTCCTGACATCAAGGCTGCCCTTACGCAGAAAAGGAGAGCCTTCAAGTCAGGAAACAAGGAGGAAATGAAGAGCATACAGAGAGAGCTGAGGAGAGTGATCAGGGAGGGAAAAACAGCTACAGATGGATGATGGAGAACCAGCTGCAGCTTGACAATGTCAGCAGAGTCTGGAGAGGTCTCAGAACCATCTCGGGCTATAAGGAACAGAGTTCTCAGCCTCTAAGGGACACAAAGTGGGCAAATGAACTGAGTCACTTTTTCAGTAGGTTTGATTCATCATTTGTCGCCCTCCCAGGTCCCAAGCTGAGTACACAGGTGTGGACCATCACCTCACCACATGGATCTTGGACTACCTTACCAACCGGCCTCAGTATGTGAGGATCCAGAACTGTGTGGCTGATAGGGTCATCTGCAGTACAGGCACCCCACAGGGAAGAGTCTTGGCTCCACTTGTTTTCACCATATACACATCAGACTTCACCTACTACCAACTCTGCTAACTGCTTCCTACAAAGGTTGTCTGATAACTCAGCAATTGTTGGCCTCGTCGCTGATGGGGACAACAGGGACTACAGAAACTGACCAAGGACTTTGTCAGCTGGTGCCAGCGGATCCGCCTGCACATCAACACTGAGAAAATCAAAGAGCCGGTGGTGGACTTTTGCAGGCATTCACAATAGTTAACATCCAGGGAATGGGCATTGAAATAATGGACTCATATGTAACTGGGTGTTCACCTGACCAATGAATTGGACTGGACTCGCAACACAAATGCCATTTTCAGGAAAGGACAGAGCAGGCTGTATCAGTTATGGAGACTCAGGTCTTTTGGAGTGCGGGGGGGGGGGGGGTTACGAAAGACCTTCTATGACCCAGTGGCGGCATAGGACATCTTGTATGATGTGGTCTGCTGGGGCAGCAGTATCTCCGCAGGGGACAGGAAGAAACTGAACAAGCTGATCAAAAAGGTCAGCTCTGTTCTGGGATGCCCTCTTGACACAGTGGAGGTAGTGAGCGACAGGTGAATGGTGGCTAAGCTGCCATCCCTGTTAGAGAACACCTCCCACCCCATGCAGGTCACTCAGCACTGAGCAGCTCCTTCAGTGACAGGCTTCTGCACCCATGGTGTGTGAAAGAGAGATTTAGGAGGTCTTTGCTTCCAGCTGCTGTCAGACTCTACAACGCACAACAGCAGTGAATGTACATGTGAATACACGCAGGCATACACTGGGGCTGTACATGTCTCAATACCTGTGCTAATAAACATCCAACCAATGCACTATGGAATATTAATTATTATTATTGTTGGGTTGTTATTCATCTAGTTATCTATTAGTTCCTGCTGTCTCCTATCTGCTGCTGTAACAATGTGAATTTCCCAACAGTGGGACTAATAAACGCTACTTTATCTTATCTTAAAATATTGGCAGGCCAAGTCATCACATGAAAGGCTATTTGTTTCCTAGATTGGACTTAGGTGGCAGTCTTCTCAGTTAATATGTCATTTGTTTACTACTCCAGAGAGACAACTTATACTCATGTGTAAAATAAAAAAATCACTATGATTGTGATACCAACATGTCAAATGATTAAAATTCAACTGAAAACACAGATTTTTTTCGTGTTGTACTTGTTGTGCTGTCTTTACTAGACTTCCTTCCAGCTCTTGCTAGATAATGCTTTTCATGCCAAGAAAGCTCAAAGACTTGACTGAGGGTGATAAAAGAGGCTGACGGTACACAGCATGCTTTAATGGAAGGTAAAGTTCACGTTCCCAGAAGTCCTCACTGTTTGCCTGATCAGAATAATGAAAGCAATCACCCTGGTGGGGCCTGGGCCATTTCTAAAGGTCGACTTTTTAAAACCCATGTACATTGACCAGCTTGTTGGCCACATTCAGCGTGACAAGAGCCCCAGGGTGACAAAGAGGCAAGGCCATGTGGGACACCACTGTGGTTGTTAGGCAAGGTTTAAAAAATACATAAAGGAGGAAGAAACATGAGTATTTAACTTTTGGGAACATCAAAACTCCTTAAAAACAAATGTCAAAAATGTGCCACGTTCTAATGGCTACAAGAACAGGAAGAGATTAAATATGGATTCACAGAAGAGAGCAACAAATAATAGACAACAATATCAGAAACCTCTTGCGCTGCCAGGATTTAGCTAACAGGCTAAACCTAAATTAATTCATTGAATCATTATCTGGTTCTGTGCAGAATACAATGAATGGAAAGTAAGAGCAGATGAGTGGCTGAGAGAGAAATGGAAATAAGTCAGAGAAGAGAGACCAAGACAGACGCAAAAGTAGAAAGAAAAAAACAGTTAACCCCGTCCATCATCTGCTGCCTGCCTGTTTGTTGGCACGCACAGCTTTGGGTTAAATCAAACCGTTATTGTGCCTCTAAGAACAACTCATAGCCAGCTACTGTAAACACATGCAAAGAGCATGCATGAAAAACATCAAAGCCATTATTTCTAGGCTTCAGAATGTCTACAGATTCATTTTACCTAATTGACTTCACGACTGCACATGCTACCTGCATCAGTGTAGGTAATCATTACATACTTAGACTTTTTCTGTACATGTTTTCATAAAGTCTGGATGCAGTTCAGTTAATGATTTAATTAATTTCAGAGAGTGCCTTAGAACCCGTTCCCCAAAACAGGCTTGACCTTGGGCCAAAGAATAGGGGAGAACACTGTTAATGATATTATTACTAATCTTGTTAGGAAACGTATAAAAATAAAGAGATTTATTGTTCTAATAAACTAGATCTCATGTATGAGTATTCAGTGGGCCGGGATGCACAAACCTTTCAAGTCTCTCAGAGAGATTGTCCGCCAGATCAAAGGAGGGCGCCTTGTACACATCTGACAGATCCAGCTTCTTTCTGAAGCCCTTTCTTAACAGTGGTGTTACCCACCTACAGGGAAAAAACAAAACACATTACACAGGTTGTTGGATATCAGCTGTTTGAAAGTAGGATATTGGCCTTTATTCAAAGTGCACTGGAACTCTAAGTGAGCTTTGTGTTGCTCTGTTGACAAAAGAGTCTGTGTATATACAGGATATCAAAACACAAATTTTATAATTAATCTTTAAAAGTTGTACTGAAACAGAATTGTTTCTGTGTGCTTCGAGGATAAGACTTCGGTTTCACAGTCAGACTAATGACAGAGAACTGAGAGAAAGTCAAATATTTGCTGGCATCTGTGACTGAACCACTTTTGAACAGTCTGTCTCATCCAGATGATATATAATCTGTTGGGATCTCTAGCTGGAGTAAGGAAGCGGGATGTATGCGCCTCTTTGTTAGGCTACAATATTACTGGATGAATGAACTGTTAAATCCATGCAAAAAAAAAAAATTAATATTACAATTCATAGCACGGTACACAAATATCGACGATTTTAAATCCTCCAACCTTCACCTTCCAGCGTTTTCTAGAACATAGTACATCAGAGCACAACTCACTTTGCAAATGCGTATTTTACGCACGGGATTTCTGCAGCTGTGTGAAGAACAGAAGTCTCACTAACCCAGTGAATGAAAGACAGTGATTTCTTTTGGAAGAATGAAAGGGCATCTATCTATCTATCTATCTATCTATCTATCTATCTGTAATTGCATTTTCATTAAGTGGGGGTGCAACAGACGAGCTGCGTGTGCACCTTGCTAAGCAGACCAAGCCGCCGCTCCTTGGACTTAAAGATTGTAGACGAAACATTTCTTACCAGAAGAAAAACTTGGAGATGGAGTTCGCATCTTCCACTGGTGACTTCTGCATTCTAAGAGCGCCGCCAGTTTGAGTTCTCTGCACCTGAGTGTCCCCCGCGTGGCTCGGAGGGGATGCTCGTCTCTTATATTCTCCACTTTGTGCCTGCGCTGAATGTATTGTGGCTAAGCAGTCATCTTCGTCCACCCCAAAGTGGGGGGAAAAAAAAGAAAGAAAGAAGAAGCTGTACCTCTTCTATCACTTTGCGCGTTTCCCTTGTTTTATTCTTCCCCCAAAAGCTAAAAACTGGCTGTGTTCTGTCTCTTTGCGCGTTTATCTTCTGGTCACAGTCCGCTTGGAGTATCTTCCTTTCACTCAATCTCTCTTTCTTTCTCGCTCTATCTCTCTCTCACTCCTCTGTGACAGGGAGAGGACAGTCCATCTTTTATGGGCTCGCCAAGAATTGAAACGTCATTTCCACGTCGACTGGCTTCAGGGTACATATTGTGGCACCAAGCTGAAGAGGCACAAGTTAGCTGATCAGAAAAGATGTGGGGAACAGTCCAGAACTCGTAAAAATCTGAATGATGCTTGTTTTATCTGCGCTCTGTTAAATCTTAATACGTTAAATGTTAATTCGAGAAAAGAGAGGAGAAATAACAAATTTAGAACTGTGGAATCAGATCCACTTCCCAGTTAGGTTTTCACATTTAATCTTACTTCTTGTTTAAACATAAAGAATATAATAAATATTGACAGAACCAACAGGTTTTAGAGTCAGGTTAGTCCAGAAGCTGATCTGCCTCTGAATGAATCCCTATGAAACACAACATAGCAGGAACAGTTCCTGGATATTTGGATTAATTTGAAACTTAAAAAAGTTCGACACTGAGGTTAGGGAGGGTCAAAACTTCAAGGCATTCCCGAAAGGAACAGAGATAAAGTGGATCACTTGTTGCTGACAGGTAATATAACCATCAAATCAGATTTAAATGGTTAAAATTTTGAATTAGAGTAAAAGGAGCAGAGAACCGTTCAAAAGTGCAGGTTTCATTTCAGGTTTCTGATAGAAACACTCCTTCAAACTGCACAGAAAACGAAGCTGCCGTTGGTCTCCATAAGCGAAAAAATCGTACTGAAAGCAGCAAACCGGGATGTGAGGAAGATGAAGGGGAAGAGCAACTTTTTGTAAAACTAAATAATTTCAAGAATCACTTCACAAAGAAGTGTGCGTGTTCCCAGGGTAAATTGTAAAAAGTGCTTATTTAACTTTTAAAGAAGTAAAGAATTTTGACTCCATTTATCAGCTCTTTAAAGGGTCCTTCAGTGTAATTTTTGACTCTGTGAGAGGGAAAGGATAAAGGTATTAATGGAGCTGAGGAAAGATGCAGGGAGACACACTGAACCCGGTCTTTCTTTGCCCAACGAAAAGAGAGACCTCTCCTGGACACGGAGCTGCTGTCAATTTATTAGGTATACTTAGATAACATATAATGGGATCCAGTAAAGCAGTCCTACAATAAATCCTACCTTCATGCAGGTTAGTTTATGTTGAAAAAAAAATGACAGCTTAAAATGTGTAATATTCCACCTTTCTGGAAAGAAAGAAAGAAAGAAAGAAAGAAAGAAAGAAAGAAAGAAAGAAAGAAAGTCTAATTAGGAAAACACCTGTAAATACCCAAGTGTACAGCAGCTTTACATAACTGACTTATCACGGCATAGAAAAAAATAATCTGGAGCAAAAAACAAATAAAAAAAACTGCGTCTAAGTATTCACAGCTGAGATTCATCGCCCATACTGTAGCAATAACATTTGAAAAATAGAAAACCCCAAAATCCTGCAGTAAGGCACAATTTTAAATAACAAAATAGTGCAACACTAGGTAAACATCATACTGCTATTTCCATTATTTTTCCCTTACAGTCCTTAAATTGGTGCGGCGTCAAACCCCGCCCATCACCGGGTTGCAGCGCTGCACATCCTCAAACTGCTTTCTGCTGTCTCCGGTAACAGCAACCTGAGAGGCTACGGTACATCATGGCCAGCTTTATGGAGCATGCCTTCGCGGCTGGAAATGAAAGCGACGCCAGCGAAGATGAGTGGGACATCTCGTCTTATTCGGATAAAAAGTCTTGTTGCAAAAAGGTTCTCAATGCCAGTGCCCTTCATCTTTACGTATGCGCCTTTATGCTGATCAAACTACCTGATAGCACTAACTAGCAACAGCTGCAAGCTCTGTATCTAAATACGCTAACTTATCCAGCCTCACGCTTTTTTCTGTAGGTATAGCAAGCCAGTCCAACTCTAGGCATTTTAGTAACTGAAGAAAACCTGGGCTGGTTTAAAAAATAGTTAAGATAAAGAGCTTAGTTTTAGGAGTTTGCGTAATTGCTGCTCTTTTTCACCCTTCATGTTGCTGACTTTCTATTTGGAGGCTGCTCAGAAATGAACACCATAACCTACACGAGGTTCCTACATAAAGAAGCTTTGGGCAAAGGATTTGAAGGGATTTAAAAGTATTTCTAACAAGTTGCTTTTAAGTGTGGTTCAATTTAGCCGAGGGTAACCTTTTTTGTAAAATGGACGAAAATGCATGGACTTCTTCGCCCCACAAAGACCCACTCTGAGCAAGGAGACCTGCTGCATGAGCTAAATAATAATAAAACTTCAGATTTTCACATGGCTGCCATGAGGCCACCTGCCAACATGACAACCACAGACACAC
The DNA here is from genome assembly GCA_034780415.1 of Cichlasoma orientale. Taxonomy (NCBI): domain Eukaryota; kingdom Metazoa; phylum Chordata; class Actinopteri; order Cichliformes; family Cichlidae; genus Cichlasoma; species Cichlasoma orientale. The sequence continues at coordinate 696,493 of JAVDPK010002619.1, forward strand.
ACACACCATACAGATGTTACAGATGCATAGTTTATTCCAACACTTAGCTATAAATATAAAACAATAATATAAAACAAAATTACATTACAAAACAACATAATACAATGCAGTAGTTCTATAAACTAGCTAAATAAATTCAGTAAAAGCAAATTAGGGTTTTTCCTGGCTTGAAACAGGCCTTCAGGGTTGACTGCACGCTTAAATACAATTAGTCTGCTTATAGTGAAGCATTGTATTGGTGCTTTACTTACATGGTTTCCTGTTATTTTTGGCTGTTTGATAAACAAAAAAAGATTAAGCTTGAGTGAATTAAGCCCTGCATTAAAATAGCTAAAAATATTTAATTATAGATGATTTTCCTTTAGTGGAAGACCACAAGCTCTTTTTATGCACAAACATTGTTTTTTCTGCAGAAAATCCTTTTTTAGTTTTGATTGTGATTGTTCCGTGTTTTCTCAGGAGCTGAAGGCCGTGGTACCACATGCAGATGATAATGTGTCAGTGCTGAAAAGGGCCATCAGTGAAGGAGACACTGACACTGTCGAGCAGCTGCTGGACAATGGCAAGCACTTCATTTGTTTTGGGACCGCACAGCATCATAGTTGGCTCTAAATAATACAGTAATAATCTAACAATTCTTCAGTTACTGTACATATGACTGCTTTAATGAAGGTTGCTATTTTACTTTGACAATACATGTAATAAATGCACGCCTTCACTACTTTCTTGCACTGCTAAAAGAACAAAAACAAATCAACTTGGTTCCGTTCTTTGAAAGCATCACTTAATTTGATCCTCTTGTTCTGTCTTGCTGTGGACAGGCATGGACGTGGAGACCAGGCTTGGATATGAATGGACCCCACTTATGTGTGCTGTCAGCGTTGCCAACTACGACCTGGCCAAACTGCTTCTGGATAGAGGGGCCAGTGCCAATTTCAGCAAAGGTCAGAGCAATATGTTGTCCAAAAAGTATTTTCTGGGAGTATAAATATAGTTTTAGGTTGTTTGTCCATGTTTTGCTTTCAGTTCGCTCTTGAGCAATTCAGCATAGCCAGATCTTTGCATTTGCTGGCTTAACAATCCCAGCTTCGATAGGGTGAGAGGTACAACCTGGACAGGTCGCCAGTTTGTCGCAGGGCTAACGCAGAGAGACAGAAAACCATTCACACTCACATTCACACCTGTTTAGAATCACCAGTTAACCTGACCATGGTGTTGGACTTTGAGGTGCTAATTCTCATACTGCCACTTTACGCTCAGCTGCAAACTGCCACAGTGCGAGCTTCAGGTCATCGCTCGATGAAGCAGATCCTGAAACCAGCGGACCAGACACCCTCCACTCCCCGGCTGTGCCCAGAAATCCTGTCCATAAAAACTGTGAACAGAATTGGTGACGGGGGCGCCGCCCTGGCAGAGTCCAGTGCCCACTGAGAACAAGTCTGACTTATAATGTGGACCAGGCTCTCTCAACAGTTTTGCAGGGACTGGATAGCCAGCAATGTAGCTCATCAGTTTTCTAATCATTTTTTAACACAACTGCAGTTCTACCTCTGAAAAAAGACTTGTCAGCAGATCAGGACCAAATATACAAAAACATCGGTATGAGCAGTCAGAGGATCAAAACAGAAGGAAAATTATGGAGATCAGTGGAGTACAGAGCAAAGGATCGACGTCTTTTTAGCTACTAAATTTATAAACATACTGGAAAATGATGGAAGTACCTGACATTTGTTTTGTCCTATAAATCTGTTGCACCTGCTTTTGTTTGGGAAGTTAAAATATGTCAGGTATCTGCTGTCTCACACAGTTCTCAGAAAGAACATCGTGATCAGCAGAAATCAATATGGGCAGGTCACAAAATTCATCCATACAGATCTATGAAATTAGATCCCAGATACGGACGCTGCTTCTGGCAACAGTTTTTCTGCAAAAGAAGAATTTTTGGCGCTGCCTTCAGTGAGGTTTCAGTCTGCTGCGACTGTGCACATCACTAACGGTGTAGTGTTACCAGCGTTTATTAACTGGGTTTTGTTGACTCAAGCATAATTGATATTTTTGTTTAGCTGTGCGTGCAGAGACCCGTTCTGAGCCAGTGGGAAATTGATATTATCAGAATAGTGAATGAAATGTCCTTTTTGTAAGATTTTTAACTTGGTAACAGACCTGGTCACTTGTTATTCATGGATTGGTTAGCTCTCATTACATGTAAACACACTGTTGTGGGCAGACTGGGGTTCAGTACCTGTGAACAGCAGTCCTGCCATAATTGTAAGCACCTTCGTGACTATAGCAGAGGAGATCTCAAACTGTTCAGTTAGTCAGAGGACTGCCCAAACTCACGATTGCAGCCTTTTACGTTATACTGTAGAGAACGTGTGTTAATCCTGTAACAGTCTTAAAATTAAATGGATAAAAACAGAGTTTAGGCAGACTACATTGAACTGGTGGTCGGTATTAACTAGCGCAGACCCCACTGACCCCTGTGTGATCTTTCACCCTCTGCTTTTCAGGAAGGGCAGATTAGTCTGATTAGGCAACACTGCTGCATTTTTGCCTTATAGGCTTGAATATTAAACAGCCTGACCTAATCCCCCCGGCAGTCTCTGTTGAGTTATCCTTCCCCACATGGCACGTTTTATCAATTTCCTCACCTGCTGCAGCCAAAGACCAGGGAACCAATCAGACCTATGCACCGCTATGCTTCATCTGACATTACTTAATGGCAGTGACGCCAATGAGGAGCTCTTGCAGAAACACGCCGCTGATCCTTTTTAGTTCATGCACACTGCACCCTCGTCCCAAAGCAAGAACAATTGAAGGCATCTGTTGGACCGAGATCAGTCTGGGTGAAACAACCAAGGGAGCAGAACTCCTTCATGTTCAGAGGTTTGCAGTTTTATACTAATAAAACCATGCATCCCCTTGCAGAATTGCAGTTAGAGCGCACACCATGAACACATTTTGCTAAGTTCAGAGTGCGCCATAGCAGCAATGTATAGTTTTCACTGGAGGATATGAGAGGTGATGCTGCTTCATTCAGAACAATAATAAATCTTCATGTTTCATTTTTGAATCAAATTGAATGATAACTAGAAATATTGAAAGAAATATTGGTAGGCTACTGTAATCGTGACCTTTGACCTCTGGGCACTGGGAGGTTTTTAGAATCAGAGCTGCAGCGTAACACTCTCTGCGATCTGATTCGGTGAGGTTTGTATGGGTGAGCGATGGGGACAGTGTTCTGAAATAGAAACATAATCCATGATTGATTCAGTGCTCCTCGCAGGCTCATCCTTGTGTTACTCACCGCCCCTAAATTCCACCTCTAAAACTTCCTCGGTATGAACAGCGTTCACAAGTAACAGCAAACCCAATCGGCGAGCACATCGATTTGCTGATAATTTAAACATTTTCAGCTTCAAAATACCAAAATGATTAATTTCTCAGGTTCAGATTAATGCTGCGGTTACTATAAAGTATTTGAAACCACTTCATTCCTAATTAATTTTCCTGGGTGTCCACTGAAAAACTCATTTGTCTGCGTGAAGTCCTCAGAGCCACAGTGTTGATATCTGATATCAATTAATTCTCAGTCCAGAATGCTGAGTTAGACCCTGTGTGTGTGTGTGACGGGTTTCACACGGCTTTCTTGGCATCTGCTGCTTCAGGCAGGTGAAGGAAATGATTAAATGAGGTGGGTGGGGGGGGGGGCTGATGTGCGGTCATGTACTGATAGCCTTTGTCCAAGCAGTGAAGCTGAGTAGAGGAATGCATTAGTGATTGATAAAGCTCACCATGCTGCTGTCATGCCCTCTCGCTAATTCTCAGGCCTCAGATTTATTTACTCCAGCCCTCTGCAGACGCAAACCAGGCTGTCTGGTTTACACCCACACGGACATAATATAAACACACACAGATATGGAGCCAAACATGCACAGCCACAAAGACACAGAAACCCATATACAGATGTAGAGACCCAGGTATTTGTGCACACACACACACATGCAGGGAAACATTCAAATGCATTTGGAAGCACACAAGTTGGAGAGTCACTCATTGCCGGAACAGAACAGGAATTGAGGGCATTGCCACAGGTCTCAGACTGCTTTTATCAGTTTAAGATAAGGAGACAAATCCTCTGAAGCCAAGAGTCCATAAAAGCAACCACACTTCCTGATGCTAGATAAACCGCTATCAGTCTCCATCGCTCCATCCAGCCAGGTTCAGATACTTTTTCCTTATTGCTGCGTGACGCATTACATCACTGGGATGGGGAGAAAAAACTGGGTAGTTCTCGTTCCTCAAATCATCATGAAATTATAAATTACCAGGTTGTCACACCATTTATTACCATGAGTTAAATGCGGCGACTTAACCACACGATTCTTCATAAACAAACGTGAGTTTGGAGCTGCGAAGGCGACGTTTTTGCACATAGCAATAGCGTTGTCTGTTACGCAGATAGGGGTTGACAAAGGACCCAGCTAATCTTTGCCTGACCGGCCAGAATAGAACCTTCAGTAAAACATGAGAATTTTGGCAGTAGCTGAGAAAATTAACACAGACAAGAAGCCATGTTGAACTTTAAGGGAGTCAGTTTGGGTCTTTAATTACTAACTTAAAAGTACACAAACTGTTGCACAGTGGTGGGAGGAAAAAGCATCTCAAATGGGCAAATAAGAAAAATCCAGAAAAATGGAGAGCCAGGAGGAGAATAGATACATGAAATCACAGGTTTGCACAGGTAAGCCTTATTGAGTTATTAATACCGTTTAAGTTTGTTCTCTAAGTACTTTGTTACAAATAAATACCAGAGCTGGATATATTCATGAACCGCAGCTGGTGACAGTAATTCGGTGAGCTCTGCAGCCACATGTTGTAAGTTTTGGTTAGAGCGGCCCTCGAACTGGCAGCAGAGATCAAGACCACGACAAAGACTGTGTCCTCCAGTCCAAGGCAGCACTCACTGCTGAGTGTTACCACAGACCAGCACACATGCTGGTAGGACAGTGGTGGTTGACCTTTCAAAATAAGAGTGAGGGTATTGCCCACAAATCAAAGGCAGATCGTGGCATTCATTCAGTTATTATAATGATCTTGTTAATCAGTAAAGCTTGAGAGCTCTGCAGTTTGACTATTCTGAAACTGATTTGTTTCTTTGACGTGTCTTCGTGGAATTACAGGTGAGGCATGAATATCCTCTCAACCCCAGAGGATACTTTGTATCCGATAAAGCTTCCTCTGAAGCTTTATCGGATACAAAAAACGATGCGTTTTAGATGCACGTCCGGCATGTAGGTGCAGCTGCCCCTACAACAGCCAACAGTGTGCTAACATGAGTTTGGCACACAGGTGGATTTTGTCAGCTGCAGTCTGTATCTACTCTGTCCAAGAGCGACAAACAAGCAAAAAAACCTAAAGATTTTGTCCCCATTGTCAGTGGCATGCTTTATATGTGCTTAATTGGTGCCAGCTTGCTATGGTTTTAATGTATTTTTTTAATAATCAGAGCTAAACTAAATGTTTATTAAAATAAAACTGACTCTTAAAATTGTTGTTGTTCTTTTCCACAGATCACTGGACGGTGCTCATGGCCAGCTGCACGGCATCTGCCAGCGAGGACAAAATCGCACGTTGCGTGGAGCTTCTGCTGTCCAGAAACGCTGATCCCAACATGGTGGACAGGTGAGGGAGGGCGCAGATGTGTTTCAGGTCAAAATATTTACGGGATTTTCAGCACAGTACGCACAGTCACACCCGTTTTGATGCAGGCCAAATAAAAACATTTCATACTTCTCTAGAACAGGGGAGGGAAAAAACCGAGGTGCTGGATCAGATTTCCTTTGATGGTTCTCTTATGTTTAGCTGCCATGTGGTAGCATTATGCACCACTGTGCGCCATACAGTGTGTGTATATTTGTGTGTTTTGTTTGGAATGTCCTGTTATGGCATGTACATGTACAGGCGGGTATCAGACAGACAGACAAACAAACAGAGTGTGAAGCGTGGGCAAGAGGATTTTAGGAGGTTTTCATTGAGTTGAACCCAGCCGGTGTGGTATCGGTAATTTGTTGGCCCCGGTGTGTAGGTAAGAAAACAGAGCGGGCTTTTAAGCACAGTGGCGCAACTGAAACGCTCATCAAGCTGCACTGATGCTGGCGCTGCCTCTTGGTTGCTCTCAGTAATTAGCAGTTTTCTGACCTCTGGCTGTGTCCCAGAATATTTGTGTGCAAGCACTCATCAAAAAATCTGCCCTCGGACCTCCTAATTACAACGATTACAGACCGATCTCAAAGTTACTTTTCATAGAAATGTTTTTGTCTACAACTTCTCGAAGCGTTACATCAGAAAAGTATGTTTGAAAATGTTCAGTCGGGTTTTAGACAGCGTCACAGTACTGAGACTATGTTTATTAGGGTGACAAATTATATTCTAAGAACTGCTGATGACGGTAAATGTTCTGTTCTTGTGCTACTTGACCCAAGTGCAGCGTTTGATACAGTAGACCATAAAAGTTTTATCGAGAGGCTGCAACAAAAATGTCGTGTTACATTGGTAATCACAGCTCTCCTTACTCTGTACCAAATTGTGGAGTCCCTCAGGGTTCAGCATGATTGGTTTGAGGGTTCAGCACCCCCGACCTCCGGGCAACCACTTTTGGTTGCAAGGCGATTGCATGGGGGACAACCTGTCTCGGTCTGACTCAGACTGACTGCAGTCATTCTCAAACAGACTGAAGGTTTACCATCTATTCCATAAACACAGACAGAATGTTGTAATCAGTCTGCGCTGAGTGCAACTCGTCTGCTCCATCAAATAATGAAACACACAAACCTCAGTTACTTGTGGCATGCAATTTACTGTAAATTACGCTAAATTTAACGCCGAAAAGCGTGTCTTATTTTGCAGCCAATGTGTGTGGCAGTTGCCGCTAGGAGTGTTTATTTATTTGGAGTGAGAGGGGGAGATGTTATCAGAATGAGTGCGTAATTGGCACAGCTGGATGGCTCAAAAGTGCGAGCACTGTGCCAGAACTTTGGCTCCGTCCTGTCGCTCTGAGTGTTGAAAGCCGAGCTCCACATATTCCTGCTTTGCAGTAATGCCGGGATTTTGATGAAACGCAGCACAAGTGAACTGAACGTAACGGAGCATCGTAGGGAAGGAGGAGAATCCTGAAGCAAGACACATACGAGGAGACGTCAGTGAGCCGAGTGGCTTCCAGTGTCTCAGGCTTTCAGTCACATTTCTGCACAGAGCTCGTCTCTCCTGTCGTATCTCAGCAGTGCGCACACAGAGATCCTTGATTGGCGCTATTACAGACATATGTCAAAATACAGCTATTAATGGGACTGTGTTAGTGTGTTACATTAAAGTCTGAATGTTGTAATATGTTAGGGTTAGTTAAATTAATATGCACAATATTCCCAGTCTCACTCTTTCCTCTTTAGACACTTACAGTCAGATGCAACAATACACATGGATCGACACACCAGAATTAAATCCCACGTCCACTTAGGTCCGCTTGACCAGCTGTGCCTTCAATTTTTAATATGAAATAATGCCCAAGTTCAGTTTAAAGAAAGTATTAATATTACACTAAAGTAGAAAACAACTGTTTTGTGTTTCTGTGAGCTGCAGATGTTTTTCTGCAGCTCAGCATCTGCAGCGCATCACCCCTTTTTTTTTAAACCCACATCTGTAAGTCTCCGTACAGGAAAGCGTGCATCTTCTTCCATTTACTGAGATCAACAGCAGACTTTACAGTTCGAGAGCTTATAAATCTGTGAAAATGATTTGGTTCTGTAACGTGTTTAACGGCGTCTTGGGCTGCAGGTTCTAACTGTGAATGATGCAGAGAGTGAAGGTCAGGTTAGGGTTGATCTTGTTCACTCTTGTATCATAAACGTACTGATTCTTCTCCAGCCTTCACTCTTTATCTGTTTTCAGAGAGAAACACGTGTAAAACCTTTGATTGTATTTCCTTAGGACATTGCTCGCGACCCTATTTTTGAGCGCTGCTCTTGGTAGAATGCTGGTCATGGAACGAGCTAGCTGACTCTGTTTTGTTTATAAATTATACATTTGCCCCATTTAGATCTGGCCCAGTCTGTGGCTGACAGAGTTACGGTTGATGTGTTCATTCTGCTTGGTGATCTGGTGATGAGTCTGCACCTGGCTCTGGTGTAGATAGTAGCAGTCTGATTTGATCTTACTCCTCTTTCATTGCTGTCTTGATGCACAAAGTCGGTTTCAAGACGGCAGCTGGCTGCAGGTGGTCTCAGAGCTGGTCCCCGTTTTTGAAGCGACTTTCAAAGGTAAGGAACTCTCAGGTTGCACACAGTGGCAATAATTTTGATCGTGCAGCAGTCTCCAACCCTTGTTTTCTCTAGTGTGACTGTAGCCTTAAGGAGGATAAAAAAAACTGGACTGCTGCTCAGTAGTCCAAAATCCTCTTTTCAGATGAAAGCAAATTAAATTTTTCATGTGGAAATCAAGGTTTTAGAGTCTGGAGAGGCACAGAATCCAAGGTGTTTTTACTGTTAGGGGTGCTGTGTCATCTGCTGATTCTCATACTGTATACTGCTACTCTATATGAGCACTCAAAGCGCTTCATATAGCATGTCTCATTCTACATCTTCTTTCTATCTAACATTCACACACAATCACGCTCCGATGTACGCATACAGGTTCAATGTTTTGCCCAAGAATACTTTGGTGTGCAGACTGGAAGAGCCGGGGATCAAACCAACAACCTTCCAATTACCTCCAGCTCCTGAGCCACCCTGGTCTAGGAGCTGGTTGTTCCACTGTGCTTTATCAAGTCCAAAGTCAACCAGGAGATTTTAGAGCATTTTATCTGCTGATGAGCTTTATGGAGAGGCAGCTTTCCTTTTCCAACAGGACTTTGCACCACAGCACCAAAACTTCTGACCATGTTATGATTGTTAGGATTGACCAGCCAACTCACCTAACCTGAAGCCCAGAGGAGAAGCTTTGAAGTACTGTCAAGAGGAAGAAGATGAGTAACAGCTGATTCAAAAAATACAGAGAAGCTGAAGATTGCTGTTAAAGCAGCCTGAGTTTCAGTAACACCTCAGCAGAGCCACAAGTTGGTCAATGGAAAAGGAGCCCCAACAAAGTACTGAGTGTATGAATGAGCACTTTTCAGAAGGTGGGCATTTCTGTGTCGTAAATCCCTTTTTGATGCAGCACATGTACAACTGCCTCAAACCTACAGTAACTGTGGCTGTGTTGCTTTGCTTTGCTCAGGTTGCTCACGTGCAGAAGTTAAGAAAAGTTTGACCTTTTGTGCACCAGACAATCAAAGATAGCAGCAAGTGTCCAGCACGCCTGCCTTCAAGTAGAAGCAGTCCATGCATGTGAATCATGTCTTAATAAAATAAGAGCTAAATAGGTTTTTGACCTGTAAATTATATGCATATAGGCCAGTAGAGCTCCAGAACAAGCACAGAACAAAAGAAGCTGCCATGGTGCACTTCACCCTAAAACCAAAAGATTATTTTCTGTCAGATTTAAAACTTAGTATTCCTGTTTGTCTTCTACTTTGGGCATTGAAAGCTACCTTTAATATCTGCATGTTACCCCAAATCACACTGGTCGCAACATCTCAAACTTTAAATGAAACCATTAGTCTGCAGAAGGCGCTGAATGCTAGCTAAACTGACTGCCAGGTTAAAGGCAGAAATATCCTACTAACTACTTTTCAGTTAGACTGCATGGCACGCACACGTATAAGTGTTTTGCACATGCATAAATTACAAATAGTTACAATTATCGTTAAAACTGAAAAATGTATGTTTTATGTGAAGAGAGAAGACAAAGTAAATAAGTAAAACAAACAAACAAACACCTCCAAAGCGGATCCCAAACCCTGAAGAAGCTATTTTGGGAATTTGTCTTTTATCTTCTGATAAATTGACGGCTAAATGTAGAGTGACTGGGTAAGTTTGGGCTCCATCAGCCTTTGCAGTGATTGGATATAAACTCTGGTTTCCTGCCGCGGTAAAGAACCTGAAGAATGTCCTCTCGTGGAAAAGAATGAGGACAGATCACTCTTGAAGCACTTTTACTGGTACCATCTGTGGAATTTTGCTGTGTCAAAGCGTGGATGCAGCCCCCCCGGTGGCCTTGTTGTTTAGCTTTGCCTAATGCTCTGCCACACTGTCACAGCCAGAATGCCGTTATATGCACGATACATGCCACCTGAAACCCGCTGTTGACACACACAGACGGGCTGTAGCATTAGGAAATTGATTGGTTCCTTCCCAGACAAAATATTTGAAGCCGGATAACAAGACGCAGAGAGATGGCAGATGAAGGGAGGAGGTGCGGAGAGGGGCCGATAGCCCCCGACATTGAAAAAAAGAATGTGAGGTTCATGTGGGTGCAGAGGATAAACCTTCCCCTCCTTCCCATTGCCTCTTACGTCTGAATATCAAACCAGTGATTAACACCAGCTGCTCATTCCTCCGTTTTAGGGTAAACAAGCGTTCTGTGTCATCTCTCACAGTCCTGCAGGAGCGCGATGTGGGGTCCATTGCCTCCATGTGTCCCCGTTTTTTCCATCCTCACTGTGCTGATATTTGCTAAACGCAGCAACTGCATTCAGAAGGTGGATGTGCACAATGCATAGGGCTCATTCAGAAACACTTTAGTGACTCTTTGTTAGGGTGCAGTATGAAATATGCAGATCCCTTCACTTCTTCCAAACTTTGTGTTGTAGTTAAAATATTTACTTTGTATTAGTATTTATTTTATTCATTTTAATTAGAAAGGAGGCTGCAGAACGTCTGGTGACATTGAAAGCTTTACGAAGTGCCGTGATCTGTAGAAAGTTCTTTGAACTTGGCTTGTTTTGAGTCCTAACATGCCATCTGGTCTGTGTTCATTCAGTCCCTTATAATTTTCCACAATTTTCTGCTTGAAAACATAAAATTTCCTCATTTAGACATAAGAAAGAAACTCTGTTACTTTTTTCTTCTTTTCAGTACAGTTTGTGCACCAAGAGAAAACCTCCAAAGGAAGCACTGATTCAGAACCCATTTATGGCACATAGACGTGAGACCCAATCAGAAAGGACTATAGACAGGTCAGTGATCCCCTGGCAACCCAAACATTTGCAACCCCCAGCAACCGCTGGGTGAATGTGCATCTTTCCTTAGTGACAGGTTGTTGCCAGAGGGTCGCCGACTGGCCTCTAGGCCTGTGTAACCGGAGCGTTGGCTGGAATTGGAGTTTGAAAAAATGTAGATTGTGTCATAAGACTGGATTTTCTTAAGACTAGACTTCTGTGGAGAAACTTGGAAATGTCACATAGTCACACAAAGTTCAAGATCTCTAATACTGCAGTTTTGAAAGGCAAAATGTTTGCATGTCATTTAGAATAGAATAGAATAGAATAGAATGCCTTTATTGTCATTATACAGAATGCACAATAAGATTGGAGGGCCACTCCTGTTCAGTGCCATGCTTTAGAAAGTCACACTTTCTAAAATATAAAATAGAACTTCTAAAAATATACAGAAAATAAAACAATGTATAAAAATATGTACACTGTAAAAACAATAAAATAAGTATATACATATCATAATGAAGAAGGTGAGTACTGGACTTGGTGAATGAATATTGGATATTACACAATGTAGGAGTGATAGATATTGTTCGGTATGAATAATATCATATTGTACAGTTAGAATGTGTGAGTTCAGGGTGGCGATTGCTCTGGCGAAGAAACTGTTCTTACGTCTGTTTGTTCTGGCTTTGATGCACCTGTAGCAGGTCAAACGGTTCAAAGCCAGGGTGTGAGCCGTCTCAAACTGAATTTGAAAAGTTACCGTTCAGACACCCGAAGGCTTGCGATACTTGATTTGTACTCCTTAAGAATGTACAGTTGCAGAAACGTCCGTGGTCAAAATAAATGTTCAGTACAAAAAGCATTAGTCAGCTGAAGCTTCTGCACCCCGGGGTCCACATACTGGAGCTGTAATGGTAAATTCAGTCCATTATGTGCACAAATGCAGTCAAATTGTTTTTGGACTGTATCACAACTCCTAAATATTCCCCCTGCCTGCTAACGGGACAACTAGTTTAGTAACACCAACACACTATTTTTTAGGTCTGATCAGAGTCTTACAATTTTTATTGTTTTTGTCCTTTTTTTCTGTCTGTATTTAAAAGCAAAGTCGAATCATACATTTACAATATGTTAGTCGTCTGTGATTATCAGTGGCATCAGAAGAATCCACGTGATTTATGGGAGAATCTCAGCTGGTCGGCTTTCTCAGCAGAACATGTGATGATTTTTTTTTTTTGCCATAGTTCAATTAGTTCACTCACCTTAAGCACATAAACTATATTGACAAAAGTATTCAGTTGTCTGCCTTCACACACATATGAACTTGAGTGACATCCCATTCTTAATCCATAAGGTTTAATATGATGTGGGCCCTTTGCAGCTATAATGGCTTCAACTGTTCTGAG